>JBBPJJ010000502.1:0-14782 GCA_038088635.1 Veloboletus limbatus
CTTGTAACTCACTCCTATGACAACCAAATCACATGACCAAACTAGTGTTAGAATGCCAAGAGCAGCTACGGTTATTCATCTGGCAAGTATGTTGTCTGATATCTTAATAAGTTCCTGTAATCAGCCAATCTCTTCCAAATGACCCAATGTTGGAACACTTTTTTCAGCCACTGTACTGAAATACTTTCCTTATTTTTTTAATCCTTTATAGCATGACATAATTACCATATATAGATGCACAAACATACACAAATTCAATACAAATAAAAATCAAATATATTTTTCATCTTTAATATAATTACATAAGCATGCCTAACAAACTCAAACCTAAAATACATATTGAGTTATGTAAGCTAATCAACAATCTTAAACCTAAAATAGATATAAGATTACATAAGCATAACAAAAACTCACCATTAGTAATCTATATTATGTAATCAAAAAGTGACAATTTAGAATAATATAGACATACTAGAGGTAATCACTTACCAATAGATCTAATGAAAAGAGTGTGTTGTATAAAAGATTGGAGATGATGGTTTTGGGAGAGGTCTTGAGCAAGAAAAGACATGTGCATCAGCAAGGTGAGTAGCACATGCAGCATCTCTGAAACTTCGATAATCAGTTATCTAGTTTTGGATTCCGATGATGAGATCATTCTCAATTGCCAGGTTCATGATATATCTCTGATCAATCAGTGTATGTGGCATCTCCCTCACATGCTCTCTGCTAACGTTCTAAAAATGAAGTACACCCTCAAATCTCAGAAGAAGAGAATGATTATCCCCATGACTCATTGCTTCTTAAGACCACACATGCCAGCACTTCTTTTGGTGAGCCTCCGAGATAGTCTTGCATTCCCAGAAACCAACATACCGGAGAGGTAAACAATATAGCAATGCCAAGGTTGTTCATCCTACTGTGAATGGTAAAAAAATTCCATCCTTACTGCAGATACTGGAATCAACTGTATTGTTCAAACCAGCACCCATGCGGCAAGCCATTTTGAAGCCAAGTTCTTCCAACTTGAAACACGTTGCCGGTCCTCCAGCCACCATGCAGTGGAAAGTAGCTAAGAAGCCCTGGACAATCGCATCCCATGGCTGTGGTGATAGTGCCATTACTGTCCATTCTTGGCAGGTATAAGAACTTCATGACAGCTCAGACATAGAAGCCCTAGGTGATGTCCTCCTCAACCATCATTGCCATAACAATATGCCATGCACTCCAGACCCTCTTTATCTTGCATTCCTGGCAAATAAATCCCAGACAAGTAGTGGCATAGGACCCTTCCTTGTAGCTCAAGATGCTGCCAGTGCTACTGCTGCTGTCACCCAAGACCCTGTTGCAGCCATGCCTCATACTGGTGATAGCAATGACTCCATGACTCTCAAGTCCTACCACACAGTGTGTAGAACTGTACTCAGTCATGCCAAGTTGTTGTCTCATCTTGACACTGTCACCAACAATGCATTCCCCAAATAGCATGTATATCAGAGCAAGCAGGCCTCTGAGTTTATTACCCAGGCCGTCGCTGAACTTCAGGAGGATGGTGTGCAACTTGACAAGTCGTTATTGGGGAAACATCAGCACAATATGACTGATCTTGTGAGTATCTGTCAGTTGGCAGACTTCTTGCTAATGTCTATTTAATTTGGCTCTTTGAAGATCTGGGTACGTTTCACTTGGACTTCAAGAAGATAGCTCGATGAGTTGTTGCAAAGCATTGGGAATGGGAACCAAATGACAATCCTCAGCAGTTGGCAGCACATGTCCTAGAGTTATATAACCGTTTGATGGAGGAGACTAAGAATATTCATGGTGATTGTGATGGAGAGGCAAGTCATTTATTTGTAGCAACATCAGTTCTCATGAATTTTTTAGGGTAAATTCAACACATTTTTGAGCATGAGGTTGCAGGGTCTTTGCTTCACAGGTTATTACACTGGCAAGTCATTGCTAGCGGCCTCATTACCCAACATTTTCAGCAAGCATCTTCCTGGTGGTGCATTGGCCTTTGCTGCAACTGCTGTTAGCTTTGTTTTCTTTATTTGAAAATTTGGTATTAACGTGCCCTTATTTCTGTGAAGTTCTGTCATGAAGATTATTCCAACATCAATGAGCAGTTTTTGGAAATCATTGCCAATATTGAGAATGTGCCTCACTGCCTCCATAGCCTAAGAAGGGTACTGAAAAATATTGCAACACAAGGATAGTTAGTTGTACACTGTGACATCTACCATAGCTCGAGACTTAAAAACTGTAGTACGAAGAACCCGCCGATCAGTACTGGTATAGTAACTGCCTCTGGTGGGCGGCACAATTTCACCACCCATCTTGATTAGATAATCTCTTTATCATGTCCTATCTTTACATAATATCATGTTTGTTACTGCATGCAATCAAAACTCCATTTGGAATGAGATTTCAGTATTTCCAGCAGAGTCCAGTTCCCAAATTCTAGTGTATCTAGGTTTCCAGTGCATCTAGGCCTCCAGCATAAGCCAAATTTGCAATAATTCCAGCATCCCAGCTGGAAGTCTGGAAGTCTGGAAAGCCCTCTGGCCAGTTCTGGCCAGGGGGGTACCTTTCTGGAATAGCTGGGCATCTGGCCAGACAATGGCTAGTTTGCTGATGTATAGTATGGTGTAGTTGGGAATTTGGGTGCAATGACTCAAGTTGGAGTGCTGTGCACCTGTCAAATTCTTGTCCCAGTATTTGCAGAGGTTCAGAGTGGAGAAGACTTAAAATTGGCTAGCAGCAAAGTTGAGTGTGGATTGAATGTGAGCACAAAGCTCAAATAATGAGCAGAGGACAGAGGGAGTTGAATCATAGTTGATATTCAAACTGAGGTATACTAGTGACTATCAATTGGTTTTTATACATGAGTGGAAATCAGAGCAATTAGAACACAGTATGAAATTAAAGTTAGGTGAAGAGTTAAATATCAAAGTAACCAGAGAATTGAAGACAGACAGGGTATATCAAAGATGATTGCAAATAATCACAAACAATATCAAAGGTCTAATAGATATGAAACAAATGTCAAAAGTAAAAGGTCTAATAGATATGAAACAAATGTCAAAAGTAAAAGGTCTAAAATCAAAAGTCAAAAGTCAAAATCATATGAAAAAATACAAAGTGGTGTCAAACTGAAGTGAGATGGAGCAGTTCAGAATGAAGTTACATTAGGGGTTCAGAGAACAGGGTAACAGAGTTGAAGTGTAGAGTTGGACTTTGAAGTTTATGTGATATAACAGTAATTCCCACTTAGACCTGAGCTCATGAAGGCCATTTGCACTATGTGAAGAATAATGTGGAGCTATGCAGTGCAAAGTAAATGAAGTCACATTATGGAGTAAACAAGGTCATATGATATGAGGTTTGAAATACCACTGGCATGTTGAAGAATGTAGGATACTCTTATCTGTATGCTTAGTCAGAAACCATACTTGTACACAATATAAGTAGCCTTGGAGTATCAATATAATTTAGCGGACTTAGAATCACTCTTGACCTCAAGTCACAACCTTCCATTCTAGGTATGTAAGTTATCCACATCGCTCTTCCCACTACCCTACAAATGGTTGATGCCAATTATGACAAGTCATGTTCCCTGCTCACTGTCTGGATGAGATGTGTGACACAACCTTAACTGGAACAATAACCAGTGACAAGGATGATGCAGCAATGCTCTCCTTAGAGATCAATGACTGCCTTGTTAGGAAACAACAGGCACTAGACAATGCAGAAATGCTCTTTGACATAGTCACTCAGACAATGGGATATGGGGAGATTCTTTTCACCTATTTTCCTGGCTCTAAAACATCATTTGGTGATGTGACTTTCTTGCTCCCCTCTTTTTCTTCAGGATTTGAGCTAATACATGTTCTACCCGAGCAAAAATCCATCTCCATCATGTTGTCCTCCACCAAAGACCTTCCTGTCCTCTCTGGTCCCAACTACAAATATTGGGCTCAACAAATGGAGGCCTATCTCCATTTTGCAGGAGTTTACCAGAAAATGCATCAAGCTCACCCCCAATGTCCCATGGTCCTCAACGAGCAGAACCAGCACGTTCTGGCCACTCTCACTCCTGCAAAACAGGAGATCTTCAATATGAAGCAATTAGAATGGAATGAAAATGATGATAAGGCACTCGGTGCCATCAGTCTCAAAGTAAACCAATACATTGCCAATCATTTCACTGAGTATGGTACAGCAAAATTCCTCTGGCATGCACTCCAGGCCATATATGACATACCTTCCTTTGCTTCTGCATATGTGGAGTTCCAAGCTCTCATGACATTGTTGTTCCCTGAGAGCCATCACCCTGCTCAAGCTTTTTCCAAAGCAAATGTGCATTTTTCTCTTTTGGAGCAACTCAACTATTGGATTCCTGACAAGATTTAGGCCATGATCTTTTTGAGCAAGCTCCCATACTGCACTGACTTCACAACACAACTATCAAATACAGGGACAGTCAAAAACCATACCACTGCCACTCTTGCTATCCCTACCATTGACCTTATCGAGTGTATGATGGTTGCAGCTTGGGAGCAATTCATCTCTAAATGTGTTACAGTTGACCCAGGTAGGGGCAAATGTAGCCTTGCCAGAGGGTCTTTGACTAGGAATTTGCCTTGAAGAATCAGCAGGAGCTTAGCAAAGATAATGACTAGAGTGTGCACTCAATAGTAGGGTTAAGACTGTGCAACAGAGAGCAATCCCAGTGAAGCAGATTGTATTGTCCAAGAGTACAAGAGGTAAAACTGCAAGGAGGTCTAAGCTAGGGAATGGGAAAGGATAGGCGAGGATTTATATACCTGAGCCATAGAATATTATGGAACCTTGCAGATTGTTTGTGACTAAGCCTAGAATGGCATGGAATGTCATAGAAAGAAAAGAAAACCAATAGCAGAAAAGGAGTGCTTAGTGAGTGCAATGAAAACTGAAAGAACATCATAGAATGATAAGTAATACAATTGTGTCATATGACACTAAATAAAGGCAAGGAATGTGAGAAGAGAATAAAGGGGAATGGGGAAATCGTAACATTACCCCTGGACTAGCATATGAGTCACTGATGAGGACAATTCAAGCAGGAGAGTTGTAACCTGACCTGTCAATATTGTAGTATCCCTTTGGGGAAATAATGTCCATTTCGAGAGTGGGGGAAGGGGAATGGTGCACTGGACCATGGTGTGGATAGGGAATAGGACGGAGGTATCATAATGAGAAGGTATCACAGATATGAAGAGAGGGCATGGGTCAGGGTGGAGGAGGACCCAATGACAGGAGGAGGAGTGTGTCAATGAGTCATTCACTCTGGGTAACAGGTTTGGGGGTGTCCAGGACTCCAGTGAAGACAAATGGGACATTGATATAAGTCATAGTATGGATGGGTGTGACCAAGGTGATGACAGATGAAGCATGCTTCATGATATCCAGGGTGGTCTGAATGTATACCCTTGAGAACATATCCGATCGCCACCATTCAACAGCGACTCCTGACTTTGAGACCATGCATAAGCGTATAGGACATCCTTTCAAGGATGTAATGAAACATGCTGTGAAACACACATGCAATTTTCCTTCACTCAAGATACCAAAGGATGACAAGACCTGCAAAGGTTGTGCAGAGGGTAAAACCCCTGCTTGCACTTTCCACCTGGATCTCAAGAGAGCCAAAGCGCCCTTCGAGCTTATTCATTTGGACATTAAGTCCTTCCCCATTATATTTTATCATAAGTACAAATACATCATTACCTTCTTCGATGACTATACGTCATTACCTTCTTTGATGACTATACATCATATGGGTGGAGCACATTAATGCACACCAAGAATAATGCCTTACAGGCAACCAAGCGCTTTTTAGCAATGGTATCCACCCAATTCGACGCTACTGTCAAAGGATGGATGTCTGATGCAGGGGGAGAGTACAAGTCCAAAGCTTTCGATGAGCTGCTTACCTCTCAGGAGATACGCATCTACCAGACTGCCCCACATATTCCCCAACAGAATGGTCTACTGAGCACTTTATGTGCACCATTATGGACAAGTCAGAATCAATGTACATTACACAGACATGAGTGGCACACTCCATTTGAGATTCTCAATGGGGAGGCTCCTGATATCAGTCATCTTCACGTCTTTGGTTGCAAAGTATATGCCCACGTTCCTTCAGATGTTCACTCCAACAAGCTGGCCCCTAAATCAGAACCAATGGTATATCTAGGCGTTGCACCTGGTAATGAACGGAATTATCTATTGATGCGCTGTCCCCAAAATGTTATTTTCACTTTGGCACAAGCGCTATTTAATGAGCAGCTGTTTCCGTTATGTGGGAAACCCTCAGATCCTTGGACACAGGCCGTCCCTGAGCAACAGGTCGAGATTCCGCTCCCTGAAATGCCAGATGACCTTGATGACTTCCACCCTTGTCCAGACTCTCCCGAACAACTCCATGCGCCTCCACTGTGTACTCTTTCGCCTGTTGCACCACCTTCACCTCCTATGCGACCCAAAAAGGGCAAAGCACCTGAACGCCACCCCTGCCTGCACCGCCTGCTGTCCCTCCTGCCCCTTGCCACTCAACGCGTGAATGGCATGTTCCTCACCACCCAGAAAACATCTATGGGGATGATGGTCATCCTGTTGATCAGGAAAAAGATGCTGAGCATACTTGGCATGATTTGGACCATGCTGGTGCACCTCCTTGACAAGAAGTTCCTGGGACTTTTCCCGATAAGCACCTTCCTGACATTCCCCTTCCAGAAAATGTCAATCTCTCTGAAGAGGAGATTGAGCGCATCACCTGGGAAGGGGGAGGAGCGCTCACTTCTTATCTCTTGGAGAAGGTGATACAGCTAGATGCTGCAAATCATTCTAAGCCTATATGTGATTGGACTTTCAAGGATATCCACAAACTGCCACCTGCACAGCAACAGGAGTGGAAAAATGCTTGTTGCAAGCAACTCGAGGTCCTTACCAAATGAGAAGTTTTCAAACTTGTTGATCATCCTAAAGATCATAAAGTCATCAAAAACTGTTGGGTATTTGATGTCACACCTGATGATAGAAAATGTGCATGCCTTGTCGTGAAAGGTTTCTCACAGGTTGAAGGCTTAGACTTCAACCAAATCTTTTCACCCATCATGCGATACGAAACAGTGTGCTTGATGCTTGCACTCGCAGCACTCGAAAACTGGCACATGCAAGCCATCGATGTTCGCACCGCCTATCTATATGGTGCACTCGACGAAGAGATATACATGGAACAACCAGAGGGATTTAAAATCCCCAGTGCTGAGATTAAAGTACTGCACCTCAAAAAGGCCCTTTATGGATTAAAGCAGGCTGGTCTCACCTGGTGGAAAGCCCTCAACAAGTCCATGAAAGAACTTGGCTTTGAAAGGATCAAATCCGATCATGGCATCTTCCTGTATAAGAGAAAGGGCTCCCTTATGGTCGTAGCCATTATCTATGTAGATGATGCCATTTTCTGTAATCCCTCAAAGGCGATAGTTAATGAGTTTAAAGCATACTTCATGCGCAAATGAGAATGTTTCAGTCTTGGCAAAGCCAAAGAGTTCCTGTACATGAACATCAAATGCTCCAGTCATAAGATCTGTATTGATCAAAAAGAATATCTACAAAAGATTGTTGAGCGATTTGATCTGCAGAACACCAAAGCAACACAGACTCCCCTACCTCAAGGATATTACCCCCTTAAAAATGAAGTGCCCGTCGATCCCAAACTTCGTCAGAAGTTCCAAACCATCATCAGTTCCCTGATTTACATCATGATCGGAACCCGGCCCGATATTGCCTATGCTATCACTACAATGGCACGTCATCCAGCCAACCCAACTGAGGAACACTTATCAAAAGCGCTGTATATCTGTCTCTACTTCTTTGGCATGCCTAAAGCTGCCTTATGTTTTGATGGCATTAAGAATGAAGGCATTATAGCCTATACCGATGCAGATTGGGCATCCGATCCGAATACATGCAAGTCTCAAACTGGCTGGTTCTTGAAGCTAGCTGGATGTACTTTCAGCTGGCGATCTCACCTGCAGCCTACTGTGGCGCATTCATCTACTGAAGCTGAGTACATGTCCTTATCAGACTGCGGTAGACAAGTGTTTTGCGTCAGACAACTTCTATGCGAATTAGGATATAACATGAACGCAATTCCTATTTGCAGTGATATCCAAGGGTCCATTTTTATGGCATCCAACCCTATCACTGAACCCTGCAGTAAGCCCATTGACATTCATTGGCATGCAATTCATGATTGGATCCAAGATAGTCACATCAAATTATTCTTCATCGATGGTGTCAGCAATCCAGCTGACATGTTCACCAAAGATTTAGGGCATATCAGGTTTGAGGAATTCCGTACAAATCTCGGCATTGTTTTATCCCCTCCATAGTTGCCATTCTGCTCTACAGCCTATCCTGCTTTGAGTGAGGGGGAGTGTTGAAAATGCTATTATATAGCTGCCTTCGCTCCTATTTCTATATTCCTCTTCATATTTACTTAGAGTAGCTTATATAATCATACATCACATGTCACTATATAAGATTCGAACTCAACATCTGAGTTTTAATAACACTCTTGTTCTTCAACAACCATCATTATTTGCCTCAACACTGCAACCGCTCCAAACACTATCAATGTAAGTAGCCAGTAAATAGCTTCTGCGTAGTTTGTTGTCAAACAGGGCAATCAACAATTTGGTAGACCTTTTGGTCTTTGAGCATTTGGAGCTCAGTCTCGACTCTTGCAGGCCTTATGCCATACAGATTGTTTATCCTTGGGTAGCCTTTGGATGTCATGGTATGACCATTTGCAATAGTTCACATTTGTGTGATATAAGTCGTCCAGTGGGATGGCCTGGCCAATGAGGAAGTGTGCCAGTTCATCCCCCCCAGCTCAAACAAGCCGCTCAACAAGTTCTTTGGAGTCAGATTCATCGGGTTCCACAGAAGGCACATCTGGAGTGCCAGGGAAAGGGTCCAAAGAGGTGGAGGGGCCTGGCTGAATGAGATCTTACCAATGGGCCTTGTGCTGAATCTCCTGGACTTGTTGAAGAGGGTTACACCATTCACCATAGCCATTGCCTGCCCTGGCAGGCAGATGATGCTGGTATTTGCTATGGCATGGAGCTGGAGGAGGGCAAGGCATACAAGGAGGAGTAACTAGAGCAGGTACCTCAAGAGGCAGATGCTCAAGCGACTTAGGAGCGGAAGGTGCAACCACAGTAGGTTGGAGATGCAAGCAAGCAGGAGCCACATCATCATTGGAGGAATAACCAAGAAGTTTCTTCATTAGTACCCTTATATCTTGACTAGCAGACCAAGTATAGGAGTTGACAACTCTGTTGGCAGCAATTGATCTTCAAGTTGACGATCTCCATGATTTCGTATTTGGGTTCACTGTCAACTTCTATCAGATGTGGCAGAGGTTGGTCATGGTTTGTGATTGAGTTCAAAATGGAGGGTTTGAGTTGGCAAACATGGAAGACAGGGTGCATGGACTTCATTGCATGGGGGATGAGAAGCATAAAGAAGTGTGTTCCAACTTGTGTGATGGTCTCATATGGACCAAGATTCTTTTCAGAGAGCATCTTCAATAGTTGGGTTGGAGCAGAAGTACTTGGCATTGATGAAAACTTGCTCTCCAATTTTGAAGTCTGGAGCCAAAGTTCATTTTGCATTTGTGGATGCTTGATAGTGCTGTTGAGTGAGTGCCACTTCTTCATGGAGATACTGATGCAATGACTGGAGGTCTATGGAGTAGTCATGTGCATGAGGTGAGGTTAGATTCTTTTGGGATGCATGAAGATGTCAGAATAATACCTTTTATTGGCAAAGAACAGAGATATACCAGGCATTGCATTCAAAGCATTGTTGTATGCAAACTCCACTAGCAGGAGGAGGTCAGACCAGTTATCCTACTGGTAGTTTCAATAGATGCAGCAGTACTATTTTAGCATTTGGTTCATGTGTTTTGTTTGGCCATTGCCTTTACACCACAGTTGGAAGTGATGTGGGATGGAACTCTGTGCTTGTAGAAGACATGGAGCAGGATGAGTCAAGCCAACTTCAGAAAGATGATTTTTTTGTTGGTCAGGATGAAGATACATTGTTTTAAGAGTCAGTCTACTGTGACAAGGATCATAGAGTAGCTGGAAGATAGAGGGAGTTGTTTGAGAAGACAGTATAGCTTGTGCCTATGAACATTAGCACATGCACAGGTGATACAGAAGGAGACATAATCTCTAATGAATATATGAACTTCAGGTCATGTATAGTCACAATGTACTAGCGCAAGGGTGCAATTTTGTCCAAAATGGCCAAATAATGGGTGGTCATGTAGCAGTGTTTACAAGCCAGCAGAGCAGACAAGGAGCCGATAAGCAAATATGGGGAAGCTAAGACATTCTTCCTTGGTGGGAATTCCTTGTGTTGATCCCATATCTGGATGTATTATGATGTGGACAATGCATGTTATGCAGAACAGGGAATCTGTTACAATTTCCCCTATCCTCTTCCCATTTCTGGACTCAATTGTCTTTCTCTTGATGGCTCCTCTATGGTAATCCATGGGTTCACCTTTCCTCCATCATCAAGCTTCATCTTATACATTTCTTCCTTCTTATGCATCACCTTTCTCATCTCCATCTTATCTTTGACTCATCAATTGAGTCACTACATAGTAGTGTTGCCACAGCTTCAAGCTTGTTACGTGTGGGCTTGGGTAAGCTCGCACATAGCCCTGGTGAGGACAAGGGAGGCCTTGGCCGATGCCATCGATGGTGTACGCGGGGACGTAGGCTACACACGTAGAGTGCCAGCCAAGGGATCGTATACCGGGTCGATCTCGGAATCAGCGAAGGCAGCTAGGATTGCAAGGGATGGATCTAGGACTAGGATACAAGGGGAGATCCAGGAAGATCAAGAATAGGGAACATGGTACGTGCTACTAGGGTTTATATAGCGTAAGGTAAGGGGCACGGACCATGTCAAGAAAGGAGAAAGAGAACAGCACCAGTCAAGGGCTGTGTGGAATGAGGACAGCACCAGTCATGGGCTGTGCGAAGGAAGGTCATAGAATGTGAAGGAAACGGAGAGAAGAGATCAAAGAAGGAAAGCACAGGAAGTAGGCTGTGCGAGAAGAGAAGCCAAAGCTATGCGTGTGGGAGCATAGGGCTAAGGGTATTCTATGAAAGGAAAGGAAGATCAAAGAAGCGAAGAGAAAAGGAGGCGGACTCAATAGTAAGTCAGAGACAGGGGTGATGACTCATGTTGAGTGAGTCAATGGGAGCCAGGAAAGACGAGGATGGTATAGGAGGGCTCGGGTTAGGCCGAGGGAATGCACAAGGCATGCATAAGGTGGAGATCTAGAGACAGGGATCTAGGAATGACCATGAGGTCTGAGGGAACAGGAAAGGACTACAGGTATGGTCTGGACACGAGGACAAGGGAAGGACTGAGGATAAGGTCCGGAGTGGGAATAAGGATGACTCAGGTAAGCACGAGGGGAACTTGTGGTGTGAGACTGTGAAAGGAAGCTGCAGCAAGGCGATGCTGGAATGGAAGCCACAGCAAGGCGATGCTAAAGGGAAGCCTTGAGGTGAGCACGTGGTGAACACGAGGCATGCTTATGGAACGAGTCAGAATGAGCATAGGAGGGTTGTACTCAGCGGGTACAACACGAGGAGCACGAGGAGGATCCAAATGAGTATGCCGAGGGCAATGTTGTAGACCAAAGTTAGGGGTTCCCATAAAAGGACTAAAAGGAGGGGAAATCGTAACATTACCCCCCTACTAAGGGTCAAATCACCTGATGAAGACAATACTCGAAGGCGGGGATGGAGGAACTTCAAGCGAGGAGACAGGATTAGAGAGGTGGATGAGGATCTGGCAGAGATGCCAGCGGGGATCGTGGTAGTTTATTGTCATTGCGGACCACGGTCAAGGACGAGACCAGGTAACCAGAGCTTCTTGCCATTTCAATGTGGCACCCAGAAGACGGTTCAAGGAACTAGGACAAGGATAGCTTTACATCATCTCGGATGCACGGAAGAACAGGGAAAGGGGGTAGTTTTACATCATCTCGGATGCATGGGAACAAGGGACAAGTTACCATCACAAGGTAACCAGCACTAGGGTTATCACCGGATTTCGGATGACCAAGGACTTGGGACAAGTTGTCCCGAATTTGGCAACCGGCGCTGGGATTATCGCTGATATCGGGCGATCAAGGGTCTTGTCAATTTGTTGACCTAAGGCGAGGACTAGGAACTGGGACGCGATAGCGGAGCACTGGACATGGATAGTTTTAGTGTCATTTCAGACGTAACTAGGACATGGGAATAATCTTTTCTTAAAACAAGAGATTGGTTCTAGGACATGGGAAAACCTGGTAGTTTATCGTCATTTCGGACATGGACCAGGGACTAGGGCATGGGTTTCAAGGACAAGGAGAATACTGGGGTTGAAAGACCGGATTCGGGGTCAAAGGTTGCACTTCGGTTGAGTCGGCAGTTGGGCAACGACAGATAGTTTAACGTCATTGCAGACATATGCGGAGATCTAGAATCGGGAGCAAGGAGACACGGAGATAAAGAGATCTAGGAAGCAAGAGAGACGAGGAAACAGGGATCAAAGAGACAAAGAACAAGACAAGGAATTCTAAGAGACGAGAAACAAGGATCAAAGGTTATGACAAGAAAATTCAAGAGATAGGGATAGTTTAACGTCATTGTGGACGTAACTAGGACTGGGAAACAGGGAATTGAGATAGTTTAACATCATTGCGGACGTTTACAGGGGAAACTAAGGAAAACAAGAAGGTCAGATGGCAAGAAAAGTGAACCTGTGGGTTACCGTAGAGGAACCATTGACCGAGACGAGGAGAGATCTAGAAGAAAGCGAAGGAAAAGAAGGGAATTACCCCCCGAACAAGGGGAAAATCACCTGATGAAGCCTAAAATGAAGAAATAAGAGGTAAAGAGGACGAATATGAGAGATGAGTAGAAAAGAACAGGAAAGAAGAGCATGCAAGGATAGGCAACTTATTATCGTCCATGGAGAGAGAGGGAACACAGTTATCATCGACGGTGGTGAGGGAAGGGATGCAAAGATCATCAAGATCGAGGTTATCAGGGATGTAGGCGCCGTCGGAAAGGAGGACAGTGGCAGGGGAGGAGGTAACGCTGGTGACATCGCAGCCGGCAGCGAGGAACGAGAAGATCGCGTCAGGGGACATAGGAGCGGGAGTGGAACATGCAGCTTGTTTGGCACGTTTCTTCTGCAACTTCTTTTTCTGGTTGTGAGTGAGAGGAGCAGGCATGGAGACGGGGACAGGGACTGCCGGAAGAGTGGCAGCAATTTCAGTGATGGATGCCATCAGGCCAGTCATGGAGGGGAACTCAGGAGAGGGAGGCGAACACCCTGCCGTTTCAACATGGCACCTAGGTGTCGGAGAAATCTCCGAAGGAGTCAAAGACCGAGAAAACGTGCCAGGAACTTCAGCCGTTTCAATAACACAGGGGAAAGGTCAGCGATGTATTACAGGAGTCGCTGGAGTTTCAAGAACAGGAGCAGGAACAGGGAGAGCTGGGGTTGAAGAACGAGAGGGACTCGGTGAGGGAATGGAGGACACAGATGGTTCGGAAGAGTCTTCAGGAATAGGAGATAAATGACCAGGAGGAGCCAGAGAGATGGGACGAGAGGATCCAGGACTTGGGAGATTGAGGAAGAATTGGATATCCTCGGTGGAGAAAGGATCTTCAGGGAAGACCTGGATGACGTCATTGTCCAATGCCATGTCAGCGGAAAGGATGCTAAATCGATTAGCGGAGGGAGAAACTAGAACAGGAGTGGGAGAGTGAACTGGCGAACCACTCGTGTTGGAATGACAAATGGAGTGGCAGCTGATCTTTCCACAAACATGGCATCCGCTTTTGATGGGACAGGAACGGGATGATCGAGCTGGCTTAGGGCGAGGTCAGTGTGTGGCGGAGGAGGAGGCGGAATGCCGATTGCAGTGGCATCTGGATGCGCCACAAACGTGGCAACCATAGGGGCGGAGACGAGGTGGAACATGCCAAGTCATGTGCTTGTTGGAGTGAAATCCAACGAGGAAGCAGACACGACAACCCCGGGAGGGGCGGCAGGACAGAGAGGATCGAGGGGATGCATTGTACCTTGCCATTTCTGTGTGGCGCCGAGGTACTGAAGGCGAGGAAGGGGTGGAGTGTTTGTCAGAATGACAACCGACCTTAGAACAAACATGGCACCCTCGAGATGAGGAGCTGGGACGGGTAGCCGAGACCAAAGGGATCAAGGTTGAAGGCTGAGGATGGAAGGAAAGGTCTATACGGGTGACCTGGGGACAATGTTTAGTGTCATCGCTGATGGGCTTATACTTGGTGGCGGTTGATGCTGCCGGAGTTCTCGAGGACTGGGGAACGCCCTGCCGTTTCTTGGTGGCGCCCGGGCGGGCAGTCGGAGTCAGAGGCTTGGGCTTGGAGATGTCCATTGTTGACGGTCCAAGACTAGGGGACTTGGGTTTCAAGGTCGAGGATAGTTTAACATCTTTTTGGACTACCTTGGTTGTGTTGACCTGCACTGAAGGGCTAGGTTGGGGCATGGGAGACTTGGAAGCACGGCAGTGAGCTCGTGCTGTTCTAACTGTGTTGACCTCCGTGGCATCGGGGTTGTACTCAGATGGTGAGGGAGGACTTGGTTCAGAGAGGGTCAT
>JBBPJJ010000503.1:0-18137 GCA_038088635.1 Veloboletus limbatus
AAATAAGTGTAATCTTGATGACAGATGAAAGGTGAAACCGTAGTTTACCGTGAAGAAGTCATCAAGAAGGAAAAACGAAACGAGATCGATCGTAAGAGTTATACATGCGGATGAAGAATCGTAACAGTTTTGTTACAAGGAATAAGAATCACCCCCTTTGTAAGGCCATGGTCGACCACGACCAGAAGGGAGTCAAAACCTGAGGAGAGGGGAAGGTCGGTGATCAAGTCCATGGATAACTGGCGAAATGGAAGCGCAGTAGATGAGGGAATGGGGGACAGGGGGGGGTCGTAGGGTGGGTATTGACTTTGGATTGTTGACAAAGAGCGCAGCCGGCAACGAAGTTTTTAACAAAGGTAGCAAGACCTGGCCACCAAAAATCACGTTCCAAAAGGGCCTTGGTGCGAAAAACACCCAAATGTCCAGAGGTAGGAGCCGAATAAAGGGCATGTAACAAAGAGGAACGCGAAGCAGGGGGAACGTAGAGACGACCACGAAAATAAAGGTGACCATTATCAAAAGACCAATCAGATAAGGAGGAATGAGGAAATAAAGGAGAACCCTCATCAAGGGAGTGAAGAGCACGAAGAACAAGGGGGTCGGAGGAAGAAGAAGCACGAATCTGATCAGCAAGGGCAAGGTCAAGGGCAGAAATGATCTGAGGAGTGGGGAGAATAGCAGAGGAGGAATTATCCAATGAGGTATCAACCACATCACGACATGACAAAGCATCGGCGGGGGCCATGCGAGTGCCAGGCGTGACCTGCCACACGAGATCAAAGTCCTGGAGAAAAAGGGACCAGCGAGCTTGACAACGAGATAACCCTTGAGGTAGGAGAGGTTCTTGTGATCAGTAAGAACAGTGACAGGATGCGAAGTGCCCTGTAGATACTGCTTCCATTCCTGGAGAGCTAGAATGACGGCAAGGAGTTCCCGGTCATAGATGTCATAATTGCGCTCCGCTGGGGAGAAGGTCCTAGAAAAGTAAGCACACGGATGTAAATCTCCATTAGTATCTGCTTGGAGAAGAACAGCTCCTGCAGCGAGGAGAGAAGCGTCAGTCATGAGGGAGAAAGGACAAGAAACATCAGGAAGAACAAGGACAGGGGCGGAGGAAAAGAGTCTTTTGAGGTGGTCGCATGCGGTCTGCTGGAGGGACGTCCAAAGCCAAGGTTCATCTTTGTGAGTGAGCAACGTGAGGGGTGCGATGATGTTGGAAAAATTAGGGATGAACTTCCTGTAAAAATTAGCAAACCCCAGGAAGGAGCGAATACCCTTGGTGGAAGAAGGTGGCTTCCACTCTGCAATAGCTGAAAGTTTAGTAGGGTCCATAAGGATACGACCCTGGCCGATGACAAGTCCAAGGTATTCCATATGCGAAACGTCGAATAAGCATTTGGACAGTTTTAGCGAGAGGTTGTGTTCCCGTAGTCGAAGCAAAACACGACGTGTTCGTTCATGGTGAAGGGGAAGATCATCGCGAGTATGAATACCTATGTCGTCCATATAAATTTTGAGCCATCGTTCAGCAATCATGTCAGCGAATATATAATTCATGAAAGCCTGGAATGTAGGAGGGGCATTGCAAAAACCAAAGAACATTACCGTGGGTTCGTATAGACCAAGGGGTGTAATGAAGGCGGCTTTCCACTGATCGCCATCTCGGAGTCGAATGTTGTTATATCCCCAACGAACGTCGAATTTGGTGAATAAAGTGGAATCCTTCATATCGTCAATGAGTTCCGAGATGAGTGGGAGAGGATAAGCATTGCGAATAGTGTGTGAATTGAGATACCGATAGTCTTGACAAGGACGAAGTGATCCATCTTTCTTGGGCACAAAAAAGAAAGGTGAGGCCTGTGGAGACTTTGAGGGGACGATATGACCAATTTTGAGGTTTTCATCGATGAAGTCCTTGCATGCTTGGTGTTCTGCCGGGCTAAGAGGATAGACCTTGGCAATCTTGGGGACGAAGGAGGGCTTGAGGTCAATGGAGTGGTCGAAGGAACAATGAGGGGGTAGAATACTGAACATTTTCTCAGAAAAGACGTCAGCAAATTCAGAGCACCAAGAAGGGAGTAGGACAGAGGTCGGGGTGGCTTGTTGTGCGATTTGTGTTGACAGAGTGATCTTACCAATATGTGCAGGGTAGGAGTCTTCCTCTTCACAACAGGGCGGACTCTCACGAAGAGGTACAACGGCATCCTGAAGCGAGAGGGAGTTGGTCTTCCAATCAATCTGAGGGTTATGTCTTTTGAGCCAGGGGGTTCCGAAGATAACACAAGCAGAACCAAGGGAAGTGACTAGGAATGTGATCTTATCCTTGCCCTCAGGGAAGAGGACAGTCGCAGAGACCGTGTATTTGATGGTTCCTTTATGATTGGTGGTGCCATCAACATTGTAAGCAGTGAGAGGTTGAGGGAGACGACGAATAGTGGAACGAAGTTTTGGGACAAGGGAGGTGTCGATGAAGTTGTTGGTTGCTCCAGAATCAACTAGAGCAGAGGTGGCGACCCTTTGAGATCCGGCTAGTAGACGAACTGGGAGACGCAGAGTTCGTTCATTGCGAAGTCCTACTAGTACAGAGGAGATATCTAGGGAAGAAGACATCGTTTCGACTTCCCTTACTGAAAACCCTTGCTAGACTCTTCCTCAGCAGCCTCGTCGAAGCATAGCTTGAGGGTTTGGAGGATTTCTCCTTCATTCTTGCCAGAGGAACGAAGGCTATTGACATAGGTATCTAAGGCGGATGGGGTCTTGGGGGGTGGGGTCGGTGACGAAGGGGATGTTGACATAGCTACTGCTCGAATCTGTTGGGGGCAAGGGGGAGAAGAGGAAAACGCCTTGCAGTTCAGAGCATTATGTCCTTTCTTGCGGCAACGAAGGCAAAGTCCTTCTCGAAAACAACGAGCTCGCTCAGCAGGAGTGAGTTTGGCGACTTTGATGGCATCAACGTCCATGGCATTTGGGTCAGAGGTAGATGAGATGACGTGGTTGCGAGGGGTGAATACTGAGGGAGCTCGATGTCCCTTGCGAAGAGCAGCGATGCGTGCCTTCTGAGCGTGGAAAGTCTTGGCTTTGATGATCCACTCGGCGATGGTGGTGGGGAGTGGAGTCATAGAGAGGATCATGGTGGAGAGCTGTTGGTCAAGCCCAAGTGAGAACTGATCAATGAGGGTGACTTCGTCAGTGATTCCCGCCTTCGAAGCGAGATTCTGGAAGTCTGTGATGTACTTCTGGAAGCCATCGTCAATCTCACCCGAGGACAGCTTAGAGGACTTCTGGATGAGCTTGGAGAGCTCAAGACGTGCGGTGGCTTTGGTGTCAAAGGGGTAAAAGGTGGACTCGAAGTTTTCAACGAACTTCTCGAAAGTCTTCTCCTTGGAGTCGACAGAGGTGTTGGCCATGCGGTCGTACCACATCTCAGAGAAGGAGACTCCTCGTCCCTTGCTCATCTTGTTGAGCGTGGTCATGATCTTGTCTTCGGCCTTCTTGTAAAGCGAGCTGTTGATAAAAAAGTAGGCATTCATCGCCTTGATCCATTGGGTGGCATTGGCTGGTTCACCCGAAAAGTCTGCTGGGAGGGCAGCTTTGAGCTCGGACATGGTGACAATGGGGGGTGCTGGGGTGACTGGGGGTGCAGTGGGTGTAGAAGTGCTAAGGACTGGTGGAGTGAGGACGATGGGTAGTATTGGGGATGTGGTGACTGGGGCTGGGGGTGCTAGGGAGAGACGAGGTTCCTGGGTGGGTCGACTGGACGAAGAGGCGATTCTTTGTTTGTGATACTGAGGGGTTGGGGGTAAGGTGCTTCATGGAGGAAGTGCTGAGGACTGTGGGACTAGAGCTAGGGAGGTATCTTCCTTGTCGGACGAGGGCTCTGGGGCTTGGTATCGAGGGGCTATGGTGACTAGTGGGTCCTACTCCTAGATAGGAGGGACAAAGGAGATTCTCGATCTTTTGTTACGCTGAGCGTACTCTTGAGGACAAAGAACAAAGGAGCTAGCAAAGTAGTGCCTCTACCACGGAGAGGGCACACTTCCTTGATCTCTTATGCTAGCGAAGACTGAGGGGTTGCCACATGAAGGCAAGACTGAGGAGGACTTAGGCGACGACGAAGGGACTAGGAGTGACTCAAGATGATACACTGTATAGCGCAGATTGAGAATGAGAATAGAGTACAATGGGAGAAGTACTTAAATAGATAGGGACACGTAATCAAGGAGAAAGAAGATTAGCTAATCTAAAGGGACGCATAAGCGTAGAACTTGATAGAACTCAGGAGAAGATTAGCTAACTACACGACTACGAGAGAAATCGTGAAGAAGAAGGAAAGTTCAGGAAGGAAGATGAAGATGGATGCGATTGCCACACGAGAAGAGAAGAATATGATCATATGAATAGGGAAACATACCACTAACACGAGAAGGTGTAGGACGAAAGATGGAGAAGCAGTATGTGGAGCGAAATAGGAGGAAAATTGTAACACCTGGTGGCCGAGGATGGAGAGTGCCATGTTGAGTTTACAAATGAGTGTGGCGTGTAGCCATGGGCTTAGGTAAGCCCGAGTATTTATACATTCGCATATGGTAGTTTTACCTTAGTGACTACTAAGTAAAACTACAGGTATTGTACTACACTACTAATCTAATAAAGTGACTACTAAGTAAAACTACAGGCTATTTTCTACAGGTTATGAGCCCCGCCTGTCCTCTGTAGCTAGCAGTCAACTCACCAGATACTCGAGGATGGCCAGCATTCAACTCAAGAACGAAGTCATCGAGATTCCCACACTCCGAGCAGATGGCCGGAACTGGCCAATTTACTGTGAGAGACTCGAACGAGTACTTGTTGTGCACGGAGTCAGTGATTACCTTTATGGGACGACACTGGACCCCTTCGACGACCAGCGGAATTCTTATGTCAAGGCTGCATTCGCAACAACAATCCCAGACTCTCTCTTTATGAAACTCTATTCCCTTCAGCTTGCCAGTGAGTGGTTCAGTACACTCAACAGTCTATTCAGGCAAGCTACGACTACGGTACAACCGGTACTACGGAGTTCTGGGACAGCGCAGGAAACAGCGCAGGTCGCACGCAGCACGGAGATGCGTCACCAAAGTGAACGCGACACGGTCGGACAAGTTGAAACAGGTCAGTATGGCCATCATCAGGTTGGAGCGTCATACCAGCAAGTCAACAAACCAGTGAAGTCGAGGACCACACAAGCCGAATGCACGCCGCGCGAAGAGGCTTCGTGCAGAGAGGGGCAAGGGGTGGCTGTGTACCACCAGGCGGCAGCGGGTGCCTGCGACATAGACAAAGTCGGCCGAATGGTCGAGATGACAGGTGTTGAGGGCACGGAGTCGGCTACGGTTGCAAGTGGGCAACAGGCTGGAGAGGATTGTCTGGGTAAGGGTGCCACAGACGAAGTTTCTGCCAGCGAGGGTCCCGCCACGCAGTTGAACAGCCGGAGCGAAGGTGGTGACGTCGATGTCGACCACACGAATGAGACGCCCCAGAGAACCTGCGAGAATGAACGGAGTCGAACGCCTTACAGCAAAGAGACTCACTTTATCAGTAACGGAGCGGCGAGGAGTCCTCGACTGCGATCGCCAGTTATACTGGACCAGGTCAGCACGTCGCTCGTGGGAGAGCGAGACAACTCGGATGGTGCAGACGGCACCACAGATGATCCAGGCGGGCACGCTATACCCCGCATGAATGGACTCGAAGCCGAGACGGACAGGACAGAGGAGGTCAGCAGGTCAAGAGACACTGCAGACATGACGGGCGACGTGAGACGTCGTCCAGACATGCCTCCAGAGCCGCCCGACGCAGCTACATGCACGGGAGCGGGTAGTGGTCCGGGTCAGGTCAGATCCATTGGAGTTGAGGTGCTGAGGGGCGAAGTCAAGGTCATGGGTGAGGACGACGTCGAACGTCGACCTGGGAAGCCCCCGGAGCCCCCAGATGAGGCGCCATGCAAGCCAGTCAGGCCTGCTGAGATCGAGGTCGAGCCGGATGGCGAGACCATTGGTGAATGGACCGGGAGTGTTGCGCTCGAACGCGCAGATGCAGAGGTCGAGGTCAAGGTGTTGGGTATACCCCCAGGCATTGGGTCTGAGGGGGACTGCAACGGTACAGGTCGGATCGAACAGGTTGAGGGAGAGCAGGCGAGCGCGATTGTGCGCGAGCCACCGAGTACGCTAGACAAAGAAGTCAGTCAACTCACCTCAACAGCCAGTGATGACATACCACAGGACCTACCACGATGATGGAAACCGCCCGAGGAGATCGCCAAACAAATGAATGAACCCCCGAGCATTGCGCTTGAGGAGGAGATGAACGGGTGGGCAGGCGCACGGCTTGTACTTACCAACAACGAAACAGCGACATTGGAAGGACATGACGCCATTGACGGCCCCATGGACGTGACAACGAACCTACGAAATGCGTCAGTACAGGTGCACGAACGACTAGAACGAGCGGATCGATGGTACTCACCAGAACGAGCTCAGGACGAGCTGAGCGGGTTGAATGGCGACAGTGCGTGCATTCCAGGCACTGCCCAGAGTGCGCAGGACCCATTGCGAGTCAAGATGGGCACGCATGTCGATGGAACGGCCGCGTTGAGTCGAGGTGAGAGGCCAGGAGGCCGGTTGAACGAGTCAAGCCGGTTGAGAGGCGACGAGGGCGACGGATCAGGCCAAAGTGTTGGCGATGGCATCGATATCGATGGGATACGGTGTGGGAAGGACAGCGCGATGAGCGACGCTCGCTACGAATCAAGACGAGTCGGAATGCGATCGCTAGCTGGAGCGCGCGCGAGTCAGTACGGTCAGTACGAATGAAGCACGGAGAATGTACCAGGACCGTCCCTACCACCCACACGACACCCGAGGCAACCTATTGAGGTGACAAACCTGCCGCAACGCCATGGACGGCTGAAGACGAAGCTAGAAAAGATGTCAGCATACGAAGAACCGACTTACCAGGTCAAACGGACACGTCGAGTGCATACCGGGCGAATCGAACGTGCCGGATACGGTGTACATGGTGTATAGCTGATGCCCAGGGTTTTTGCAGGGCGCGATACGGCGAGTTGGCAATGCTAGAGGCGATTGCGCATGGTGTTGCAAGACCATCGTTGGGTGAGCCGCAACTTACCATATATGGACACCGTGCAGACGCAGCACAATCGCGACTCATCGCACATCATGTTTATTCGGATATTCATATGGGACTTTCAATTGCTCATTGGAGCATTTACTTAGGTATATTTCTAGTTTATATTCCTTTTGCTTTAGAACACCCCCACTTCGTTTGTAGGGGGAGTGTTGAGTTTACAAACGAGTGTGGCGTGTAGCCATGGGCTTAGGTAAGCCTGAGTATTTATACATTTGCATACGGTAGTTTTACCTTAGTGACTACTAAGTAAAACTACAGGTATTGTACTACACTACTAATCTAATAAAGTGACTACTAAGTAAAACTACAGGCTATTTTCTACACGCCATCTTGGTGGCCGGCTGCTCTTGGATCAAGAGCATCAACTGCCCGAGCATTACCTTGGAGCCATCGGCGGAAACTATCAGCTTCTACGTCAAGTGGACAGAAGCGAACAACAAGATCCTTGGAGCGATCAGACTCTTGCTCTCCCCGACCCTCCTCCACAAGTATGTATCGGACACCCACGCATTCACACTTCTGGACATGATCCAGAACGAGTATGGGAAGCCTGGACTTTTGCAGATCTATGCAGATTTCAAGGCTGTCATGAATGGGACCATTCCCACTTCTGGGAATCTGGCTGCTGTTATGGTTGGCCCAGGTAGGGACAAACATAGCCTTGCAAAGGTTCAAGGACAAGGATTGTCACGAAAGGACAATGAACAAGGAGGGCTTGCCTAAGGGTTCTTCCCATAGGTCGACAAGGAGGCTGCCTTGGAGAATCGGCAGGAGCTTTAGCAAGAGATGTCCAATGGGACCAAGTCGAGGAGTGAGGTTGCAAGTAGATTGCACAAGGAATACAAGGTATATCGCAAGAAGATCTAAGCTAAGGAGTATGGACGGAAGACAAGGGTTTATATACCTGAGTCATAGAATATGATGGAACTCCTTGGAATGTCTATGAGTAAGCAGAGAAGGTCATGGAATGTCAAAGAAGGA
The DNA here is from genome assembly GCA_038088635.1 of Veloboletus limbatus. Classification (NCBI taxonomy): domain Eukaryota; kingdom Fungi; phylum Basidiomycota; class Agaricomycetes; order Boletales; family Boletaceae; genus Veloboletus; species Veloboletus limbatus. The sequence continues at coordinate 8,170 of JBBPJJ010000503.1, forward strand.
AACATGAGCCAATGGCAAAAGAAGAGCAGAAGGTAAGAGCCAATGGCAAAAGAAGAGCGCTTGATAAGCATAGTGGAAACCGATGGAATCCTATGGAAGGATTGGTAATACAGCTGTGTCATGTGACACTAAATAAAGGTGCAAGACAGACGAGAGAAACAAAGGGGAAATCATAACATTACCCCCGCACTAGCCAATAAGTCACCAGACGAAGATTAAGCAGGGGAATTATAACTGGAACCGTCAAGGTTGTAATATCCCTCGTCAGGGATGATGTCATCGCCATGAATGGGAGAGGGGGAGCAGCGAGAAAGAGTGGGGCAACAGGGTCGATAGGAAGGAGGATAAGAACATTGTAAGCCGCCACCACGGTAAGGAGGAGGAGGGGAGCGTATCACAGGCGAGGAGTGATATGAGTGGCGAGAGGACGACCCTGAGGATGAGGACGAGGGGATGGTAGGAGGGGGAGAACGACGACAAGTCATGCGATCCAGACAGCGCATCTGAGGGTGACTGGGACGCCAACGCAAGCAAATGGGACATTGATAATAGGGGCATTCAGGACGAGTATGGCCGAGTTGATGACAGGAGTAGCACGCCTCGTTGTATCGAGGGTGGTCGGATGTGAGAGGTAGCTCACCATTGTTCCCGCTAAGCCAAAGATCGACTCGCTCCAGCATCTCTAGTTCGGCGAGAGTAAGAGGAGAGGCTGGTGAGGAGGACGATGATGATTGTGGTGGGGGATTGCGAGGGGGAACTGGCAAGTATGGGATGTCGTCGAGGCAGGATTGATAGTAGGCAATATTGTCCATGAAGTTGGGGAAGTCCATTTGCTGCATTAACTGAAGGAGATCCTCCTCCAGGGAGGCGCAGAGAGAATTGATGCGGCAGAGAAAGGCAGATGTTTCATGGTTGGAGGAGAGCCTGACGTTCGTCGTAGTAAGGAGAAGACAGGAAAGCGTGAGGAAGAGACGGTAAAGGTATAAAAAGGGTGCTTGATTGTCAAGGTGGGCGTCGAGAGTGCAGCTAAGGGTAACGTCCTGTAATTGTGAAATAAGATGTGTCGTAGCGGAAGGAGAAAGGAAAGAATCACGTTGTCTATGAGTGAAAGCGGGGATGACTATGGAGGGAATGGAAGATGGTACATTTAAAGGAAAGGTTGGGAGAGAGGACGGCGGGGATAACAGTCATTCGGCTAGAGAGCGGAGTGGTGAGGGTGCGTCATTATTGGCAGCAACCTGGCATTGGTAGAAAGGTGGTTGTCATCGAGGGAAGGGGAAGAAGTGGTCGAGGCAGAGGTAGTGGTGGGGCTGATAGACATGTTTTCAAGATTTGCTGGAGGAAGAAGGGAATGCGGAAGGGTGTCACCTTTTATACTCCAAGAGAGCAGTTTTGGAATGTTTTAAATTCTGCTCAGGGACCCAGAAGTCGTCTTCCAGAGGATATCCTTTCCATCAGATCAGGAAAGAGCGGGAGGAAGGGGGACCTCGATGTTTTAATATCTGTTCAATTTCAAATTCTTCTTCTTTGCCAATAAGGTCAGGAGGAGGTTGTGGGAAGTTTGGCCCGTGTACGCTATTTTGGCGATAGGGCGAGAAGAGGGAGGCATGGAAGACGGGGTGGATTTTCCACGTTGTAGGGAGATGGAGACAATAGGTGATTGGGGAGAGGACTTCTGTGATAACAAAAGGACCTTCTTGTTTAGGGGCAAATTTGGGGTTATCGATTCGTCGGTTTAAGTTTCGTGCCTCTAACCAGACCTTGTCTCCTTTGGTGAATGGCATAAATGTCCTCTGGGTTCGTGAGGCCATGACTTGTCGGGCGAGTTCGTGGGCAGTGAGGGCTTCGTTTCATGCTGCAAGGAGGTTGTTGAAACGAGTTTCGATGGCGGGGATGGAAGATTCGGCTATCACCGAAGGGAGGACATGGGGTTCATATCCCATCATGAGGTAGAAGGGCGATTGGTTGGTAATGGAGTGGGGATGGTGATTATGTGCAAATTCTGCATGTGGAATTAATGAGGACCAAGAGGTGGGGTTATTTCTGCAAAAGATGCAAAGGTACGTTTCAATTTCCTGATTTACACGTTCTGTTTCTCTGTCAGTCTGTGGGTGATATGCGGTGGAAAGGGCGAGTGAGTAATTAAGCAATCGTCCCAATTCTTTTGCAAATGCAGACGCAAACTGGGGGCCGTGATTGGAGATAATCTTGTCATAGAGTCCGAAGCGAGTGTAAACATGGAGGAAAAAGAAATGGGCAATGCCTTTGGCGGTGACAGTTTTGACAGTGGGACAGAGGATGACCCCCTTTGTAAGCCCATGGTCGACCACGACCAAGAGAGAATCGAAGCCAGCAGCAGGGGGAAGGTCCGTAATGAGCTCACAGGAAATTTGCTGGAAGGGGCGGGTGCAAGAGGAACGGATCGGGGTAAGGGGGAGAATGGAGGGGTGAGTGTTTGACTTGGCCTGCTGACAAACAGCACAGCCGTCAACATAGTTATGTACGAAGTGTGCAAGGCTGGGCCATCAGAATTTGGCAGCCACAAGCTGACGGGTTTTGAGGTAACCTGGGTGACCAGCAGACTCATGGTCATGGCAACATTGAAGGATGGAGCGATGAAGGGTGTCGTCGGGTGGAACGTAGACACGGCCTTGAAATGTGAGAATGCTGGCCGAGTATTGCCAGTCCGAGAGGCAAGAACGAAATGCAAGAGGAATAGTACCATCCAAAGCTTGCAAAGCTTGGAGGACGAAAGGATTGGAGGAAGAGTGAGAGACAAGATGATGGTGAAGAGTGGCGTCAATGAGGTTGACAAAGAGGGAAGGGGGAAGAAGGGTGACGCCTGCATTGTCAGAGGAAGGGGGATGATGTCAGGGTGGCGGGAAAGGGCATCCGGGGCGGCAAGACGAGTGCCAGGGACATGAATGATACAAAGATCAAAGTCCGCCAGATCAAGGAGCCAATGAGCTTGTCGATGATTCAGGTTTCGGGCCTGATGGAAATAGATGAGGTTCTTATGATCCGTAAAGACCTGAACGGGGTGAGGAGAACAATGGAGATAGTGGTGCCACTCCTTCAGGGCGTGAATAACAGTGAGCAGTTCGCGATCATGGATGTCATAATTACGTTCAGCAGGGGTGAAAGATTGGAACAGGTAGGAACAGGGATGCCAATCCCCGTTGACATCGGTTTGGAGGAGAACTGCACCAGAAGCGTACTGGGAAGCATCGGTGGCGATGGCAAAAGGAGTGGAGAAGTTAGGAAGAGTGAGAACGGGTTTGGCAAGGAAGAGAGCTTTTAAATGGTCGAACGCTTGTTGGCAAGCAGGGCTCCAATTCCAAGGGACGGTTTTCTTTGTGAGGTCGATGAGGGGACGGGCGACAGTGGAGTAGTCCGGGATCAACTTGCGATAGAAGTTGGTGAAACCAAGGAAGGAGCGAACGTCTCAAAGGGAAGAGGGGAGTGGCCAAGAGGCAATGCCATCCAGTTTGACGGGATCCATGGCTAGTTGGCCGGGTTGGACAATCATTCCTAGATATTCAACTTGGGAGGCAGCGAAAGTGCATTTCTCCAGTTTGAGATGCAGATCGAGTTCCCGCATGCATTGTAAGACCCGTCGGGTCCGCTCTTTATCGGTTTTCTCATCGGGAGAATAGATCAAGAGGTCGTCCATATAGATGACCAACTATCCTTCTGCTATCATATCATGGAAGGAGTCAGTCATGAAACGTTGAAAGGTGGTGGGGGAGTTGGTCATGCCAAAGAACATCACCATGGGTTCAAAGAGTCCCTTATGGGTGATAAATGTGGCTTTCCATTGATGTCCATCCTTGATGCGTACGTTGTTGTACCCCCAATGAACATCGAACTTTGTGAAGACTTTGGCATCCTTTAGTTTGTCGACGAGATCGGAGATGAGAGGGAGAGGGTAGGCGTCACGAACAGTATGTTTGTTATGATAGTGGTAGTCTCGGCAGGGGCGGAGTCCGCCATCTTTCTTCTTAACGAAGAAGAAAGGGGATGCTTGAGGAGAGTTTGAGGGGTGAATCTTTCCTGCTTTCAGGTTTTCATCGAGAAAAGATTCTGTCGCTTTTTGTTCATCGGGAGTAAGTGGGTAGATTTTGCCTATCTTTGGCACAAAAGAGTCTGTGAGATTGATTTCATGATCATATGGTTGGGATGGGGGTAGATGGTCGGTGGCTTCCTTTGAAAAGACGGAAGCGAAGTCTTCATAGACCAAGGGTAGCCGTTCTTTTGGCTTCTCAGCTGCCATTGCTAACTCGGTGGTGGTGGTGAGTTTTGCAATGTGGGGTTCCCCTTTTGGAATAAGTTTGCTTCTGACATGGAGAATATGATGGATAATGCGATCGTTGTTTGCCCGAACTAGATATTGCTGCTCAGATTCATAGTCCAGGTAGTCATATAGTCTGGCATCATGTACCGAGTCTACGTGAGTGTGGTGAGGAGGAGGGTTTTCCTGTGGTTGATATCGCTGATATTTAGCTGACTCCAGTCGGATGTTGTCATTGTGAAGGGCGATGAGTGTTACGTGTGGGCTGGGTAGGCTTGCACGTATCCGCAAGGTGACTGGGACTTGGGGAAAGGACTAGGACCTTGAGGAAGGCTTTGTTCTTGAGAGGCCTTTACTGGGACTGAGGGACGAGGGCCGAAGTTGTCGAACTGAGAGGCAAGACTAAGACTAGAATTGCGGAGCTCAAAGTTAAGGAATACAGGTCATGCTAGTGTGGTTTATATACATATGAGAAGCGAGCACAGACCATGACTATGAAAGGAGAAAGGATAAAGAAAGGTAAATGAAAAGAACAGCATAGAATGCGAAAGAAACGGGAAGAACCCTGTTGAAGGGCGAGGACTGACGAGGTTGTATATGACTCAGTTAGTGAGTCATCTATAGAAGTCCGAAGAATCGGAAAGAAGAAAAGTAATCGTAATCATGATGACAAGGGAAAGGTGAACCTGCAGGTTACCATAGAAAGGTCATCAAGATGCAAAAGATAAAGAAAAAGAGATCGAATAGATGAAGACAATGAAGAAACGTAACATTACCCCCCCAGTACATCTCGAGTCACCGACGAGAACCAGACGTCTTGAGGGATATATACGCAGCGGGCAGATTATAGGTCCAGGGCATAGGCACCTGGGGATCTGGTGATGTTCGCATAAGCAACGTCATTCCAAACGTCGTCATCAGGGAGAGGGGAGATGGGCGAGACGGTACGTTGACGAGGAGGGTTGACAAAACGTACAGATTGTTGCACGGATGTGTGGTAGGGAATGTTGGGTCGTGGAGGAACCCGATGATGATGACGATGTAGGTTGTCGTGGAGGACGGGGGCGCGGTTGTTTGGGCAATGGATTTGGGTGTGTCCCGGGGCCCACACATGGCATAGTGGGCATTGGTATTGGGGACACTGGGTGCAGTGGTGTCTCAGACGATGACATTCGAAGCAAGCTTCAGAATATCGGGGATGATTAGGGGGAAGGATGAGTCGGCCGCCAAGCCCGGCTAGCCACGCATCTGTGTGGGCCAAGGATGCTTCGATGGCGGGGTCGAGAGGAGAGGAAGAGGCGCTTGGGGTTGTCGAAGAGTAGGGAGGCGGTTGGACTCCTTGGGCGAGCGCAAGTTCCCGAGTGTATCGTTCGACGTCCGCTAGGAACTCTCCGAAGTGGAGTTGGTACCCCATGGTGACAAGGGTGCCCCATAAGTGATCCCTGATATGTCGAAGAACACCCACGATGAGGGTGACGTGGGCATCGGGATTGGTCGAATTGTTGCGCACGATGAGGTCTATGCGCTCTGTTTCGATGAAGGCCTTGTAAAGGGCCAGGAGGGGGGAGCCATAATCGAGGTGACTAGTGGCTGGAACAACCAATCGGGAGTCCGTGATGCGATGCAGGAGGACCTGTGCATATGTATCGTCTGGCGTGTCTAAACAGAGACGGTGAGATGCTGGGGGCAGAAGAACTGATAGAATCGGTGGGTGAGAACTAATCGGTCTAGTAGCAAAAGGGTCTGGCGTATCTAGTGCAGGACTCGCCACCTGCCAGGCACCATCGGGATCCTCTCCCCACCCTGCTTGTGCAGTTGTCGAGTCGGAGTCGGTTGGTTCATCGGGATTGTTGTGAAGTTGGAGGTGTATAGGTTCTGGAGCGGTGACGAAGGAAGATGATGGCAAGGGAGAGTTGTCGATTAGTTCAGGGATAGGGGAATTGGAGCAAACAGTGTAGGTCAAACCCATGTTGAAAGGATGGAAGGGAATTAGAAGGTATGGTGGAAGGGGCAATAGTCGTATCTACAGAAATAAGCGTGCTGCAAAGAATGGGAACTTGGAACTTTGTAGCGAAAGTGAAACGTGAAATGTGAGAGTTTTTCTTTAGGGATACAGTCGAACATAAAATCAAAAGGAAAGGAGAGGATGGGAAGGCTCAAAGCTTGTGTCATCTTTTATAATCATTTAACAGTGCTGCGGAATGTTTCAAATTCTGCTTGGGAACCCATGAGTCTTCTTCGGCAGTGTACTCTTTCCACCGGATCAGGAAGGAGCGGTGTGCTGTGGAACCACGATAGCATCGGATCTCTTCTATTTTGTATTCTTCTTCCCCGTCGATTATCTCTGGCGGTGGTTGTGGGAAGTTTGTTCTGTAAGTGTCATTTTTGTGATAGGGAGATAGGAGGGAGGCGTGGAATACCGGGTGAATTTTCCAAGTCTTCGGGAGGTGTAGTTAATATGTGATGGGTGAGAGAATTTTTGTAATAACGAATGGTCCTTCTCGTTTTGCGGCAAATTTGGGGTTAACTACCTGGCATTTTAGTTTCTTGCTTCTAACCACACCTTTTCTCCTGATTTAAATGGGGTGAACCGTTGTTTGGATCTTGCCACCATGGTTTGTCTAGCTAGTTTGTGGGCTGCGAGGGCCTCGTTTCGTGCCGCCATAAGAGCTGATAACCGTTGATTTACCGTGGGAAGGTTAGACAATGGGAGGACCATGGGTAAGGCTTGGGGTTCGAAGCCCATCATGAGAAAGAACGGTGACTTTCCTGCAACCGAATGAGGATGATGATTATGCACGAATTCTGCCATTGCGATGTGGTTGGCCCAAGTCGTCGGTTCGTTCCCACAGAAGATCCGTAAATAGGTTTCGATTTCCTGGTTTACACGTTCTGTTTTGCCATCAGTTTGGGGGTGATAGGTGGTGGAGATAGCAAGTTCATAACCGAGAAGTCTCCCCAATTCCTTAGCAAAAGAAGAGGCGAATTGAGGACCTCAATCAGAAATAATTTTCTCATAGAGACCAAACCGGGTAAAGACGTGAGTAAAAAATAATGAGGCAATGCCCTCGGCAGTGACGGTGGCAGTAGTAGGGCAGAGAATCACCCCCTTAGTAAGGCCATGGTCGACCACGACCAAAAGAGAGTCAAAGCCAGTGGAGGATGGAAGGCCCATAATAAGATCGCAGGAGACCTGCTGGAAGGGACGAGTGCAAACGGAAGGAATTGGCATGAGTGGAGGACGGGTAGGGTGAGTGTTAGACTTGTTATGCTGATAGACCGCACAGCCTTCAACATAGCGGCAAATGTACTGGGCTAAGCCGGGCCACCAGTAGTGTGTAGCGACCAACTGGTGAGTTTTAAGGTACCCTGGGTGTCCTGCCGTTCCATGATCGTGGCACCTGGACACAATGGAGCGATGAAGAAGATCATTACAGGGGACATATAAACGGCCCTGGTAAGAGAGTTTCCCATCGGCGTAAGACCAGTCTGACGAAAGGTGGGTGGTGGGAGAACCAGGGATGGGCCGAGAGTGCAGCCAATCGAGAATGAGGGGATCCGAAGCGGAGGCATTCCGGATTTGGCGATCTAAAGAATGTTTAGCAGTTTTCAGTTTGTCAATCAAGTCAGTAATAAGTGGTAGAGGATAGGCATTGCGAATGGTATGTTCGTTTAAATAACGATAATCTTGGCAGGGGCGAAGTTTACCATCTTTCTTTTTGACGAAGAAGAATGGTGAGGCTTGCGAGGAGTTTGAGGGACGGATTTTTCCAGATTTGAGGTGTTCCTCAATGAAGTCATCGGCTGCTTTGGTTTCATCAGAGGATAGTGGGTAGAGTTTACCGATCTTGGGGATGAAGGAATCTTTTAAATTGATGGCGTGATCGTAAGGTTGAACAGGCGGTAAGGTTCCTGTGGTTACCTCAGAGAATACTGATTGGTAGTTAGTGTATTTGATTGGGAGGGTTACCTTTGGTTTATTAACCAAATTTTGTATGGCTAAATCTGTTGATGTGGTGTAAGCTCTTATCATAGCAGGAGACACGCATTGTGGGGTTAAATATCATTTATCTCCTTTGATAATGCGATTAATACAATAAGACGTCACCGCTTTCTTGGTGAAATCTTTAGGTCTGAGGAACTCTTCATTGTTTGTTTTGAGGTAGTCATATAGCTTTTTGTCGAATTCATGGGTTATGGCGGCGTGCCGTATTGGATGAGGTTCGGTTTTGTAGTATCCAGGAGCTCGTTGGGTTTCTTGGGTATGCTTTATGATGTCGGTGGTAAGATCATTTGATCTATCAGTTTCCAATCCAAGCCATAGTTGATTCTTCTTCCAATTGATAGCGGGGTTTTCCTGTTGAAGCCAGGGGAATCCGAGGATGATACGATCATTTTCACATCCCATGACGTGGAAAAGGACTTTGGTGGTAACGTGTCCAATTGTTACATAAAGGTCGGTGATGAAATGAATTGTTCCCTTGATGTTTAGCGATCCATCAACGTTCTTGACAGGGATTGGTGTCGGTAATCGAGTGCAGGGAATCTGGTTCTTTCGAACGAATCCCCAGTCAAGACAATTGATATGTGCTCCGGAGTCTACGAGGGCGGTGGTGACGATGGTTTTCTTGGTACTTGTGGGAATTGATAACGTGGCGGTCACGAATAATGATTTCTTGGATTTTGATTGTATAGGTAAGTACCTATTATGAGACTGACGTCGATACAGGCTCTCCAGTTAAAAAGACTGAACTTTGTTGACGAGGATTTCATCATCTTCGTCATCACATTCCATCAAGTCCGGGATTTCTCCCATCTCTTCTTCGTCAGTCTTTTTCACGACTATATCAACTTCTTCCTGCTTCTTTTCTCTCCATGGAGTCAAGAAGCCAAGTGTTACAAGGCGTCTCATGCAAGTGGGCTTTCCCTTTACCCTTCTTGTCATTTTTACAACTATCACACTGAGCACATTCTTTCAATGAATTTTCATTGTTGGGAAAGGTAGCTACAAGTGGTGTAACTCCCAATGTCTGAGCGTTGCTATGTACAATTTCTGCATGGAAGGCATGCTCGTCAGCTTGTGTGTAGGAGGTAGTGTTGCCTCAGCTCAGTGTTTGTATTTTTCAGGTTATTCCATCTAGTGCACTCATTTTGCATTTTTGACAAATATCATCAGTGTATGAAATGTAGTTTGGAATGGCCTCTATAGGTTTGCTCAATACATCCTAATATAGTAATCTGGCCATTTTTAAGATATTGCCCTAGCTTCACTTTTAGCTTAGCTTTTGTCAAAATAGCTTAAATGAAATATCTCAAAAATGGTCAGATCAATAATAGTCAAAAAAGAATTCCATGATAACAACACCTAAAAATTACATTATTAAACGGAGAACATGTATATTAACTAAGTAGATGATGAGATATAAAATACCAGCTTGAAGCTGTGGCAACACTAAGTCCATCTGGTGGTATGAGAGCTCCCATGAGGTGATGAAGAGTGCCATGAATGCGAAAAGAAGCTGGTCCAGATCCTTGAATAGCATCATTGTTCATATCAGCACCCACAGAAGTAAAGGCCAGAGCATTGTTGTATTGGCGTATCTTCTTTTTGAACTGTCTATGATCTTGTGGGTCATCAAAAAGATCCTGTAAGACATGTGGCCATTGTTGTATGGGT
>JBBPJJ010000504.1:0-18130 GCA_038088635.1 Veloboletus limbatus
CCCCTCAGTCTTTGCTAGCATAAGAGATCAAGGAAGTGTGCCCTCTCCGTGGTAGAGGCACTACTTTGCTAGCTCCTTTGTCCTTTGTCCTCAAGAGTACGCTCAGCGTAACAACCACGAGTTCCCCTCATGCTTACCTGAGTCATCCTTATTCCCGCACCGGACCTTATCCTCGGACCTTCCCTTGTCCTCATGTCTGGACCATATCCGTGGTCCTTCCCTGTTCCCTCAGACCTCATGGTCATCCCTAGATCCCCATCTCTAGATCTCCACCTCATGCACGCCTCATTCCCTCCTTGTGCATTTCCTCGGCCTAACCCGAGCCCTCCTATACCATCCTTGCCTTCCCGGCTCCCATTGACTCACGCAACATGAGTCATTGCCCCCGTCTCTGACTCATCATTGAGTCCGCCTCCTTTTCTCTTTGCTTCTTTGATCTTCCTTGCCCTTCATAGAATACCCTCAGCCCTATGCTCCCACATGCATAGCCTTGGCTTCTCTTCTCGCACAGCCTACTTCCTGTGCTTTCCTTCTTTAGTTCCTTCTCTCCAATTCCTTCATATTCTATGACCTTCCTTCGCACAGCCCGTGACTGGTGCTGTCCTCATTCCACACAGCCCTTGACTGGTGCTGTTCTCTTTTTCCTTTCTTGACATGGTCCGTGCCCCTTAACCTATGCTATATAAACCCTAGTAGCACATACCATGTTCCCTATTCTTGATCTCCCTGGACCTACTCCTAGTCCTCTAGGCTTTCCCCTTGTACACTAGCCCTAGACCTATCCCTTGCAATCCTAGCCCCTTTGCTGATTCCGAGATCGACCTGGTATACGATCACATGGCTGGCACTCTACGTGTGCAGCCTACGTCTTCGCGTACACCATCGACGGCATCGGCCAAGGTCTTCCTCGTCCTCGTCCTCACCAGGGCTACGTGCAAGCTTACCCAAGCCCACACGTAACAAGAAAAGTTTAAATACCCAAGCCGAAGATGTGCTTGCTAACACCTAATAACTCCGAACTCAAAATCGGCATGATAGTCCCATCTCTGAACTCCTACAGTTCCGAGGTTCTGGACTCCAAGGTTCCAGATTCTAAGGTTCCAGGCCCCAGGGTTCCGGTGTTCCGGTGTTCCAGAGTTCTGGTGTTCTGGAGTTATGTGGATTTGACATCATGGGTTGCTGTGGACTCAACCCATGAGATGACCTATGTGAGAGTTGACATGTCATCGGCTGCATCAGAGGCCCAGGATTGGAAGGCCCAACTCTTGTTGGTTGTTCTTGAGGAGCAGGAACTGTGGAGGCAAGATCTGGCAAGATGGGCGAGGGTGAAGATGGCTTCTGTACTGTCACAATGGGGCCCAGTCCTGGGGCCAGTTGTTGTTGAACACGAGGTGGGAGCTGGCAGATGGGACGCTCCAATGGGTTTGATGCTGTTGGAGTGGGTTCCTGTGTGCTTTCTGACGAGTTGCTTGATGGATGATGGGTTGGAGGTTCTGCGGCAAAGGTTGATGTTGTCAGAGTAGGCTCCTGTATGGTATCTGAAGGGTTGTTGAACAATGCTAAGGTTTCACGCATGTGTGGGATGCCAGAGGCCATCATTTGTGCTCGCATCTTTGCTATGGTACTCATTGCATTCGAGGAACCACAGCTGTGATCTTGTTCATTATTGAGACCGTCTGACCTCTTCTGCCATCTATTCTTGTCTTGGAAAAAAGCACTTGCGATTCATCGTAAGCAATGTTCCATCAATCGAAATGAACTCACAAGTTCCAATGGTGTTGAATCTCCTTGAATACGCATTTGTTCTCTTTGAGAAGATCACAGATATCATAGTAGAACTCTTGATAGTTGAACTTGCCATCGGTCTCGCTCCACTTCTGCCGAGATGAGATGCAATGGCAAGTCTGGAAAAACAAGATAATGAATGTTGATGATAACACAGATGTATGTTATACATACCAGCACACATGAGTATGCGATGTGCTCTAGTTCTACTGTGGTCATATCATGTAAAACTGCATTGCATGGTCGTGTTGCCCATGATTCACCACTAAATGCGGCTGACAGTCCCCTGAAAACATGTGCTCCAACCTATGCATAAAATAGTGAGCGAGATCTACAGGACAACAAAAAGAGTGACACGTACATGAACTGATAGATACCCCTTGAACAATCCTTCCATCATATTTTCTGGATCATAATTACGACCTGCAGGATCCCCTTCCCAGAGAAAAGTGGGGAGCACGCCAGTGTTCATCATAATCGTGCCATTCTCAAGCATCTTCCTAGTTCTGCAGACAAGTAAGTAGTGGAAGGATGCACAATACAGAGTGTACTCCAATGGGTCATCATCATACTCGCTAACTGCCTCAATTGGACATATCAAGCGTGCTAAAACAGGGTGGTTCAAACCCAATTGTGTTGGCGAAGAACTGCTGTTGATAGGAGGTGTGATCACAGCAACTGATGGGTTTGGAGTGACATAGTGGTCGATTTCCTGTCGTAGCTGAGTACAGTCATTGGAATGTGCTGCGCTGATGGTATTGTTCATCTAAAAGGTGATTAGCATCATTGACACACACATATATGGACTATATATGCACCTTTAGAGTGATACGGTGAAGCTCATTTGACTTTGAAGAGACTCCAATGAGACTCTGCAGGGTGGGAACGATCTCTATAAGTTGGCAATAGTTATGCTTGTATCGCTCAAGTTGTGCAGGAGGTCTAGATGATGATAACCATAAGACAAATGCATATGCATATGATAGACTTACATCATGTTGATTCGTTCCCTTTGCCTCTCTGTTACGTTTCATACTTTATCTTCATTTCTTCACTACTATTCACCTTGATGACTCCTTCATGGTAACCTACGGGTTCACCTTTCATTCATCATCAAGATTACAATTACTTTCCTTCGTTCTGATTCCTTGGTCTTCTGTAGCTGACTCACCAACTGAGTCATACATAGCCTCGTTAATCTCCGCCCTTCAACAGAGTTCTCTCCGTTTCTATCGCATTTCATATCATTCTTTGCCTTTATCCTTTTCTGTCCTTTTCCTTCTTCATACATGGTCCATGGTCCATGCCTAACATTATATAAACCCTCATAGCATGACTATGTACTCTTAACTTTGAGCTCCACAATACTACACTTAGTCTTGCCCAGCACCCTTGTCGACTTCGGTCCCCTTAGTCCCTCGGTCTCAGCAAAGGTTCCTCCAAAGAGGCCTTCCAAAGTCCCAGTCCTAGCCCCAGTCCTAGTCACCTTGCAGATATGTGTGAGCCTACCCGGCCCACACGTAACAAAAGCTCAAAGTTACTCCTCTGCACGGCCACTACTATCGTGAGCCATATCCTTCTTCACCCTATCTTCTAGTACTCCCAGAACGTCAAGAACAACTCCTCAACAACCACCTCCAGTTATCCCAGAATTGTCTGACGACGAAGAACTCTTGCCAGAAATGTTACAATTCTTCCGCTCATGTACAATTCCCGCTTTGACTTCATCTCTCTTTTCCTTCTTGATGACTTCTTCATGGTAAACTACGGTTTCACCTTTCATTTGTCATCAAGTTTACAATTACTTTCCTTCTGTCCGATTCTTTGGACTTCTATAACTGACTCACTACACGAGTCATACTTACTCATTATTCTTTACTCTTCAACAGAGTTCCTTCCGCTTCCATCGCATTCTGCGATGTTCTTTCATTTACCCTTTTACTTCTTCTTTTCTTTCGTAGTCATGGTCCGTGCTAGCCTCTCTCAACACATATAAACCCTACTAGCACAACTTGTATTTCTTAACTTTGAGCTCCGCAATTCTACGCTAGATTTGCCTCTCAGTTCGTCGACTTCAGTCCCCAGTCCCTCAGTCCCAGCAAAGGCCTCTCTATAAAGAAGCCTTCCTCAAGCCCTAGTCCTTGTCCTCAAGCCCTAGTCCTAGTCACCTTGCGGCTATGTGCGAGCTTACCCGGTCCACACGTAACAAGAAACCTCTGACCAAGATGAAGACAATGAAGAAACTTTGCCTGTAACGCCTATTCAACCTCCACCTCAACCCCTCACTGCTATATTGCCACCGGAGATGACTAACTGACCCACTGAACTACGACTCACTGCCCCCCAGGAGTTTGACGGAACTTATTCTGAATACCCAGGATGGTTCAACAACGTTGTGTTCTACCTCAGCACCAACTCAGAGATTTACAACAATGATGGTAAACAGATCGCATTCACTCTCTCATATATGAACAAGGGATCAGCCAAAAGTTGGGCATCTACCTTCCGTGTTAGCTGCGTACAAAACGATGGCACCCTCAACATGGGTACCTAGGCTTCTTTCACATCCAAGCTCAATAGGGGATTTAAACATCACGACATCATCAATCAGGCTATTGGATGGCTTTCTACCAAGAAGATGACCATGAGTAAAGGCATGTTTACCCCTGCTCTCAGCCTCTATACCACCGAATTCCAGACCAACACTGCACATGCCACTATTACCGACCACAATGTCTTGATCAGCTACTATTCTGCCGGGATCCCCTCAAACCTGATGATGCATATCATGACCATGGATCCAGTACCAGATTCTATTGATAAATGGTATGAGAAAGCAGCATCTTTCAACGCTGCTTGGGACAGGATTAGGGAAATCAAAGCACATACCTCTAATACCTCCCCTTTCACCTCATGTTCTTTCTCCTTCCCCCGTAAGGACCCAAATGCCATGGAAGTCGATGCAACAGTGATTGCCAGACCATCCAAGCTTACACCAGAATCTCGCAAAGAATGTCAAGAACAAGGACTCTGTTTCAAGTGTCGTCTCCCCAGTCACTCGGCCAACAAATGCAAAACCCATTTCATCAACATCAAAGCTACTTGGAGAGAAAAGAGCAAGAAGATGTTGATGTAGTTGTGAAAAGAACCGACAAAGAAGAGACGGGAGAAATCCCGGACTTGACGGAATGTGATGATGAAGATGATGAAATCCTCATCAACAAGGTCCAGTCTTTTTAAAAGGGGAGTCTGTAACGACGTCAGCCTCTCCTTCCCACACTAGGTACTTGCCTGTACAATCTAAATCCAAGAAATCATTATTCATAACTGCCACGTTATCAATCCCTGTGAGTACCAAGAAAACCGTCGTCACTACTGCCCTCGTAGACTCAGGAGCGCATATAAATTGCCTCAATTGGGGATTCGTTCGAAAGAATCAGATTCCCTGCACCAGATTACCAACCCTGATCCCCGTCAAAAACGTCGTGGCTCCCTAAATGCCAAAGGAACAATCCATTTCACTGCCGATCTTTACATCACAATCGGACACGTTACCACAAAGGTTCTTTTCCACATTATGGGATGCAGAAATGATTGCATCATCCTAGGATTCCCATGGCTCCAACAAGAAGACCCTGTTATAGACTGGAAAAGAAATCAACTACATCTCAAGCAAGAAACCGATCGATTGAACAACCTCGCTGCTGAAATCAAGAAACACACCCAGAAAACTCAACAAGCCCCTGGATATTACAAAATCGAACCTCATCAAGTATGCCATGCCTCGATAACCCACAAATTCAACAAAAGACTTTATGATTACCTCGAAACTAACAACGAAAACTTCCTCCGACCTAAGGACTTTACCAGGAAAGCGATAACATCCTATTGTATCAATCACGTCATAAAAGGAGACAAACATTATCTGACTCCACGATGCATATCCCCCGCTATGGTAAAAGCTTACACCACATCAACAGATTTAGCCATACAAAACCTGGCCCACAAACCGAAAGTAACTCTTCCAGTCGAATATGAAGACTATCAATCGGTATTCTCAGAAGTAGTAGCCAGAACTTTACCGCCCATTCGGCCATATGATCATGCAATCAATCTGAAGGATTCCTTTATCCCCAAAATTGGTAAACTTTATCCATTATCCACTGACGAAACCAAAGCAGCCGACAACTTTATTGATGAACATCAAAATCCGTCCCTCAAATTCCCCACAAGCTTCACCATTCTTCTTCATCAAAAAGAAAGATGGCAAACTCTGTCCCTGCCAAGATTATCGATACTTGAACGACCATACCGTCCGAGATGCATACCCCCTACCACTCATCACCGATCTCATCGACAAACTAAAAGCAGCAAAACACTTTACCAAGTTTGACATCCAATGGGGATATAACAATGTCCGTATCAAAGACGGCAATCAATGGAAGGCAGGATTCATCATGCATAGGGGATTGTTTGAACCTATGGTTATGTTCTTTGGCATGACTAACTCTCCTGCTACCTTTCAGCGTTTTATGAATGACTCATTCTGCGACATGATTGCAAAAGGATGGTTGGTCATTTACATGGATGACCTACTAATCTATTCCCCCGATAAAGATACCCATGAACGAAATACCAAACAGGTCCTTCAACACATGACCAAACTGGATTTACATCTCAAACTAGAAAAATGCGTCTTTGACACATCCAAGGTCAAATATCTAGGAATGATTGTCAAACCTGGCCAATTATCAATGGACCCAGTCAAACTGGATGGTATTTCTACCTAGAAAGCACCAACTAATTTTAAGGAGTTCGCTCCTTCCTATGATTCACTAATTTCTATCGTCGTTTTATCCATGACTATTCCACTATAGCTCGCCCCCTTATAGATCTCACCAAGAAGACCGTTCCATGGAAATGGACCCCAACTTGTCAATCCGCCTTCGACTTGCTCAAGGCAAAATTTATGACCAAACCCGTCCTTCGCCTTCCTGATGTAACTAAACCCTTTGTCATAGCCACTGACACTTCCAAGTGGGTGACTGGTGGTATCCTCTTACAATCCGATGCTAACAGAGACTGGCACCCTTGCTCTTACCTTTCACAGTCTTTCGCACCTGCTGAACGCAATTATGACATCCATGATTGTGAACTTCTGGCCATCCTCTGTGCCTTGTGCACCTGGCGCCACTATCTCATCAGTTCCCCCTCACCAGTTCAGGTCTTTACTGACCACAAGAACCTCACCTACTTTTGCCAAGCACAGCTGTTGAATCGTCGTCAGGCCTGTTGGCTATTGGATCTCCAGGATTTCGATCTTCACATTGACCACATTCCAGGGAAATTGCTTGCGGGCCCCGACACTCTCTCTTGGTGCCCTGATCATATTCCTGCCGACTCCCCCTCTGACAATGCTGATGTCACTCTACTTCCCAACTCCTTATTCGTGAACCTCATTGACATTACCCTCAATCACCAAATTCGCAAAGCCTCCACCTCCGACCCCGTGGTCCTCGACTGGCTTCATCCCCGGCCTCTGCCCAGTTCTTCTGCATCCCGTGTTCCTTCTGATTGGTCCTACATGGACGAGAAACTTTATTATTAGGGTCGCTTGTATATCCTGTGTGATGACGCTCTCCGGTGCTCCATTGTGTCTGGGTGCCACGATCATGAAACAGCAGGACACCCGGGCTATCTCAAAACTCGCCAGTTGGTTGCTGCACAATACTGGTGGCCCAGTTTGGCTCAGTATATCCGCCGATATGTTGCTGGCTGTGCGATCTGTCAGCGCAGCAAGTCTAACACTCATCCCAGCCATCCTCTGCTCGTCCGTATTCCTTCCACCTGCACCCGCCCATTCCAGCAGATTTCCTGTGATCTCATCACTGGTCTCCTGTCCTCCACCGGCTTTGATGCTCTCCTGGTTGTGGTCGACCACGGCCTTACAAAGGGGGTAATTCTCTGCCCCACTACTACCACCATCACCGCCAAAGGCATCACCTCCCTGTTCATTACCCACGTCTTTACCTGGTTTGGCCTCTATGAGAAAATTATCTCCGATCAAGGTCCCCAATTTGCCTCTTTCTTCGCTGAGGAATTGGGGAGACTTCTCAGTTACGAACTTGCTATCTCCACCACCTACCACCCTCAGACCAACGGCAAAACGGAGTGTGTGAACCAGAAAGTAGAAACTTATTTATGGATCTTCTGTGGGAATGAACCAATAACATGGGCCAATCACATCACAATGGCAGAATTTGCACACAATCATTGTCCTCACTCGGTCACAGGGAAGTCACCATTCTTTCTCATGATGGGCTTCAAACCCCAAGCCCTACCTTCGGTTCTCCCATCATCAAACCTTCCAGCAGTCAATCAACGGTTATCAACTCTCACGGCTGCGCGAAACAAAGCCCTTGCTGCCCACGAACTCGCTAGGCAAACCATGGCAGCTAGATCTAAACAACAGTTTATCCTGTTCAAACTTGGTGAATGGGTATGGTTAGAAGCAAGAAATCTAAAACGTCTCGTAGCCAACCCCAAGTTTGCTGCAAAATGAGAAGGACCGTTCACCATCACAAAAGTTCTTTCACCAATTACGTTTCAACTATGTCTCCCTACAACATGGAAAATTCATCCAGTATTCCACGCCTCTCTCTTATTCCCCTACTATGAAAATGACACTTACGGACAGAATTTCCCACAGCCACCACCGGATCTAGTAGAAGGGGAAGAAGAACATGAAATCAAAGAGATCCGATGCCATCGGGGTTCCGCAGCACACCACTCCTTCTTGATCCGATGGAAAGGATACACAGCCAAAGAAGACTGGTGGGTTTCTGAGCAGGACTTAAAACATTCCGCAGCACTGTTGGCTGACTATAAAAAATGTCACAAACTCTGAGACTCTCCATTCTCTCCATTCTCTTCAATTTTATGTTTGACTTTGTCCCCAAAGAAAAATTATCTCTTTTCTCATATCTCATTTCTCATTTCACATTTCGCTTTCGCTATAAAGTCCCAAGTTCCCATCCACTAGAACACACTTACTTTTGCCATTACGATTATTGCCCCTTTCACCACACCTTTTAATTTTTCTTCGTCTCTCTCCCTCTTCTTCACCATGGGCATGACCTATGTAGTTCGATCAGTTTCCCCTGTTCCAGAACTCATCGGAGAAACTCCCTCGTCATCATCATCCCTCATTACTGCCAATGAACAAATCCACCTCCAACTTCACGATGATCCGGAAGAACAGGACGACTCCATCTCAACGACTGCACAAGCAGGGTGGGGAGAGAATCCCGATGATGCCTGGAGGGTGGTGAGACCTGAATTAGATATGCCAGACTCTTTTGCAACTCATCCCATAAGTTCTCACCCACCGATTCTGTCGGTTCTTCTTCTCCCAGCATCTCATCGGCTCCACTCTGATACACCGGATGACACATACATGCAGGTACTCCTCCACTGCATCATGGACTCTCGACTGGCTATCCCAGCCACCAGCCATCTTGACTATGGATCCCCCCTCCTCGCTCTCTACAAAGCCCTCATCGAAACCGAATGCATTGATCTCCTTGTGTGGAACAACTCCACCAATCCTGACGCCCATGTTATCCTCATCGTGGGAGTCCTTCGACACATCAGAGATCACTTGCAAGGAGCTCTTGTCACCATGGGGTACCAACTCCATTTTGGGGAATCCCTAGCCGACATTGAGCGCTATACCCGGGAACATGCTCTTGCACAAGGGGTCCAACCCCCTCCCTATTCATCTCACTCGACCCCAAGTGCTTCTTCCTCCCCTCTCGACCCTGCCGTTGAAGTGACACTGGCCCATACCAACGATTGGCTTGCTGGACTTGGTGGCTGACTGATCCTCCCTCCTAACCATTCCTGATACTCTGAAGCATGCTTTGAGTGTCACCAACTGGGTCATCGATGCGCCCAATGCCCCCAATACCAATGTCCACTATGCCTCATATGGGCTCCTAGACATGTGCAGGTCTGTTGCCCCAGTTGGCCTCGTCCCCATCCACTCCGTCGTCCGACTTCATCAACATCATCCGGCTCTTCCATAACCCAACAGTCCTTCTCAGGTCCTTCCCCACAGCCAGCTGTCCGCTTCTCTGCCCCTCGTCGTCGTCACACTGTCTCCCCCATCTCCCCTCTTCCTGACAACGATGCCCATGTCGACGACGTATGAGATGATGCTGCCTATGCAAATGTCACCGGCTCCCCTGGTGCTTATGCCCTTGACCTCTAGTCTGTCTTGCTGCGTATGTGTCCTTCAAGACTGGCTCTCATCAGTGACTCAAGATGTACAAGGGGGATAATGTTACGTTTCATACTTTATCTTCGTTTCTTCACTACTATTCACCTTGATGACTCCTTCACGGTAACCTACAGGTTCACCTTTCATTCATCATCAAGATTACAATTACTTTCCTTCACTCTGATTCCTCGGTCTTCCATAGCTGACTCACCAACTGAGTCATACATAGCCTCGTTAATCTCCGCCCTTCAACAGGGTTCTCTCCATTTCTATCACATTTCATATCATTCTTTGCCTTTATCCTTTTCTGTCTTTTTCCTTCTTCGTACATGGTCCATGCTCCATGCCTAATACTATATAAACCCTCGTAGCACGACTATGTACTCTTAACTTTGAGCTCCACAATACTACTCTTAGTCTTGCCCAGCACCCTTGTCGACTTCAGTCCCCTTAGTCCCTCGGTCTCAGCAAAGGTTCCTCCAAAGAGGCCTTCCAAAGTCCCAGTCCTAGCCCCAGTCCTAGTCACCTTGTGGATATGTGCAAGCCTACCCAGCCCACATATAACACTCTCTGTCATCTCATTATCTTTGATGAGTTGCCCCTTCGCAACAGCTTTATCTTGTTGCAATGTATAATTAATCTTGATTAGCTTATCAATTTTGCCAAACATGTCAATGCAACGTGCAAAGGTGTGTGCACCACCAATGTATTCCTGGTCAATTGCATTGTCATCACTGTCATTGCCTAAGTCATTGTTCTTCTGTTTCCTATTTATGTATTAGAATTTAGCCTCAACCAGCTTGGTTTGATGGTACACACCTTTGAGTCAACTTGCCTGTTCACCTCTTTTTGCTACCTTGCTTTTGGGACGTCTTCTTACGGGTTCAATCCTGTTGTGCTAGGTCCTCAAGTGCAGAAGATGAATCCGATGAGCTGTCAGGCTCTTCCGATGAAACAACACGCTTCTGATTTCGAGACATGATTGTGGTAGAGGATGAGTCGCAGCTGAGATCCAATCTCATTTTGGAGTGTGACTCCAATGACATCTCCCTCAATGCACCTGAATTTATAGTAAGTGGCCCAGTCTTCTTCACTTGATTTCTATTGAATACAAGAGCAGGCTTTTAAATACCTAGTTGGATTTACCTGTATAGTCCAATTCAATGAATTTAAGGGATTTGGCCATGAATGAGGCCAGCCTACACAACGTTGCTGGCCTGTCACTATCAAATGGATGATGCAAGGTGCCTTGGGTGTGGCCGTGTCTTCAGTAGCAACAAGAAGCTAAGCAGCCATGAACCCCAGTGTGATGCTCATCATCAATTCTCTACTGATATTTTTACAATACAGAGGCACTTGGAGAAAAGTCGCAGGAAGCGAAAAAAGAGCCATCGGGTTCCCAACTCTGATCCTGATGATGGTACAACAGTACCCGAAGAGCTGGACATTCAAGCACAGGTGAGTTGGATGGTATAATGATATGCAAGTCTTGTTTAATGCACATGTTAGACTGCTGGAAAGCCACCACCACCTCAGGAATCAAGTGCGCCGGGGCCATCCTGCATGGAACCAAATGAGCCACCATCCTACAAGAGCATATATGCTCCTATGGACATAGATATTCCTGATCCTATGGTTCATTCACCAGCGCCTGTTCTCTCTGGACGCTCTGGCCATAGGATCTGTCTTCCTGGACGATATGCCAACTTCGTACCTGGATCAGATACTGGGCTTCAACATGTGGTTCCTTTAGCACAAGTGTCGGCCGAGGCAGCACAAGGATCCATTGCCAGTGATCCAAGCCATGCCAATAACCAGTCTGTGCATCACAGTGATGAACTGATGAGCTAGGATGGGTTTGGACCTACCCATCTCATGCAACTCTTATTCCTGCAGATACCACCCTTGCTGTAATTGTAGATACCCCTGCTCTCAAATAACAGGAACCTCGCAAACCTGATCACTCTGGACTTGTCGACACAGAGTTCCAAATCACAGAGGACAACCTCTTTTTGGCATTCACCAATCCTACTTCTGGTCTTCTAATGTGTTGGAATTATTCCAGGTCAAATGTGAAATCAGGGGGCGAACTGGATTGTCTTACATCTGTAAAAATGCCAAGTACTATGTAGCACTACATAGTCCATATAGCAGCTGTAGACTTCCCTCCCTTATGTAGTACAATGTAGTAAGCTATGGGCATATTGCTTTACTACATAGTACGATGTAGTACAGACTTACATTAATGGACAATTTCATGATCACACTATGTCGCACGATGTAGACAACATAGACCATATATTATTTCTATACCATGACAATGGGATCTATGTATCGCTACTTTCAGCCATTTGGTAATCCCAAATAGCATTCATGAATGCACGGGTTGGAAGAGCCTTTTCATCGGCAACAGTGTTCTTGACTGGGACTCCAAAATGGATACTAAGCAGAAAACAAATATTAGCTATGGCCTACTAGTGTCACCGGCACACCCGGGCAGAGGGAACACTCACCACCCAGTGGCATAGACCTTCTGAAGGAGTTTCTTCGACAGATTAGACTGGGATCTGCCTGCCATCTTGCTGAAATCCTCCAAGGATGTGAGATGGCACTTGAAGACATCGTCGTACTTATCCTCCTTGAAGGCAATGATTGCATACGAGCCCATTGCCCATTTATCAATCACACACTGTATCTGAGCATGATGTCAATAGATAATAATTTCATACTATCCAGCCCACCGACCGCTGTGAGTGTGAGTGCAAAGGCCACCTGAGGGAACAGATTATAGTATTTCTCCCATTTGATGGTGTTGTCAGATTTATTTTTGAATAAACCTCGTTGATAACCTGTTGGGTCGTGGGGTTCTTGTATGGTCTAGTGAGTTCGTCAAGAGAGGAGCTACGTGTCTGTGATAGATCAGATTAGTAGTTTGCTCATGAGAGTTGAAACAGTAACATACATGGAAAGCGAAAGCAGAGTGCATCTTCAGCTCACTGACAAGGAGACGATTGACATTCTGCACTTCTTTGTCAGCACTTGTTTCGAAGCCAAACATGGTTGCAACAATTGCTCAGGCCTTCAACTTGAACTACCCATGCACATGCATGCTCCATGCCATAATCTAGTTTATAAATCAGAGGTTAGCCCCCAGCATACATGAGAACTCACCAATTTCATAAGGACTCTATCATTGGTGAGCTTGGCGTAGACCGCATGGTGGTGATGACATGCAAGAGTCCAAGCATGGTTAGCCCAGTCAGCTTCCTGGACGTCAGTAGGGAATGGGTTCTCAGTGAGCAAAATCATGCGATAAATTTCGATCACTGTTTCGAGAATGGCTCAGACATCCGAGCTGTAGTCAGCAGCCTTTGGCCGCCCCTTCCTTGCATTATTGACTGTGAGGATGTTTGGAGCCTGGGTGTTGTCTCCTTTCTTGACCATTGAATTGGGGTTGAGAGGTACAGCGGAGTCACACACGATCGCAAGAGCCTTCAGACTCAGAGGAGGGGTATCAACCTGTGAATGCATTGATTCATCTGAGGTGTAGGCACCCTGTCTCTCATCATCGTCATGGAAGGTCATATCCTGGTGTACATGTTTCCTTTGCAATTGTTCATTGGTCAGCATGTCTGTTGCAAAAGTCTGGGTCATAGCAACACGGTTTCCATCTCTGAGCCCACTGGCAATTGACTCGTATAAACTTGAGGTACATGAAGTGTATCAGTCAAAATAATAAAATATTACACAATGAACGACTTACATGAAGTCATCATTATCATTGTCAGGTTCAATCTGCTTGATAATCTTAGGACTGGAAGAACATAGTGTATCAGTGGTTGTAATAATTGGCAATCAAAAACTTACTTGGGGAAGGGTGTAGGTTCATGTGCTCGCACCCTCTTACTACCAATGGTAACATTCCCATAGGTGGCATCTTCATTATCAGTGCCAGTATCACCACTAAGTATGTTAAGCATGGCCTGGGTACGTGTAAGTTGGCGCTGCGCCTGTGCAGGAAGTGGTGCCTAGGAAATTGGTGGTCAGCATATGAGAAGGGGTGTATTTTCACATTCGAGTTCACTGAGTCACACCTTAGGACGATTGATGGCAGTGTTTCCAATGGTGGTGTCTTCATTATCAGTGTCCACATCACTGCCCTGGGTAGGTGTGGGGATGTGTACGTGCACAGGACCTGCAGCCTAAAATCAGTCACGGTGGTTAATGTGGATGCAGATCTGCTTGGTCAAGCATCAAGTAAACTTACTACACATGTCACAGATGGAACATCGCCCCTTCGCATGACAAGGGGAGATGTCAGCATGCTGCAAGGATTTTCATTTGTTCTGGAGGGAGTTGTAACGGGTCTAGCAGTGAACTAAAGTAAACTGTTTAATATTAGACTCCAATATACCTTTTTCGAAACATTACCATGTGGTCAAATTGAATCAGTAACTGGTCAGGCGGGCCCATAGCAGATGCATCCAGTACTTGGGTAGTTGCTCTGAGTCCCAGACAGCCTGCAATTGAGATCGAGGAGATGGATGATGAGGAAGACAGCGGCAATGATTTTTCACGTTATGCATGCAAGTATGATGAAGGTCCAGTGGCCGACATTATAGGCAAGGGAGAGACTGCTTTCGAACAAATGAAGGAGAGCCACGAAGACTCAGACGGAAGCACTTACTCTCCATTCAAGGATTGCGAAGAATGGGAGCTAGCCCAATGGCTGATCAATAACATCAATCAGCGGGCCACAGACGAGTTTCTAAAGTTGCCAATTGTAAGTGATTAGTGATATCAGAAGGTTTGGAAGATACTTATGATGGGACTCGAAAAGACCCACTCTCGGACTCAACCAAGCTATCAAAGCAGCTACACGTTCATGAAGACTATTGATAAACTTCCAACCAGTCCCGAATGGAGGTGCAAACTGGTGCGCACCCACAGAGATCTTGAGGATATTGAAAGTAACGGCGAAGGTGATACCCTGGTTGGTGAAGAGATGGAGCTTTGGCTGTGCGATCCAGTGGCCTGTATTCAGGAGTTAATCAAAAGCCCAGCATTTCATGGGGAAATTGCATATGCACCTGAGAGAGTATATGTGGATCAAGATGGAAGCGCTCGACAGTATGACGAAATGTGGATGGGTGATTGGTGGTGGGAGACGCAAGCAAGTAGCAGGTATGAAAAGCAGTCTGCTTTCCTGATGAATAATTTAGCATCGCTTGCCACCGGGAGCTATGCTCACACCTGTAATTCTTGCATCCGACAAGACTGAGTTGTCATGTTTCAAAGGTGACAAAAATGCATGGCCAGTGTATTTGAGTATTGAAAACCTATTGAAGGAAGTTCACCATCAGCCAGGTCACCATGCATCCATTCTACTGGGTTACTTACCTGTATCCAAACTCAAATCTCTGGATGACAACTCAGTTGCTCGATACCGCCTCTTCTACTATTGCATGAGGCAAATCCTTCGTCCGTTGGTAGATGCTGGTTGAGATGGTGTAGAGATGGTCTGCACTGATGGGCAAATATGGAGAGTTTTCCCTATCCTGGCTGCCTACATCAGAGATCACCCAGAGCAATGCCTCATTGCATGTTGCGCAGAGAACCGCTGTCCAAAATTCTTGGTATGATCAGACGAAAGAGGCCTCAACTGGCCATTTCCATCGCACAATCAAACACAAACAACATGCATACTCCATGCACAAGCTGCTGGCCAATACCCACTGGATTTCATCGCTCAAGGTCTTTGACCCATTTTCTCGCCCTTCTGGGCTGATCTTCCACATACCGACATCTTCACCACAATTTCCTTTAACATTCTCCATCAATTACACCAAGGCATCTTCAAGGATCACTTCAAAAAATGGTGCACCGCACTTGCTGGCAAACAAAACTTTGACACTCATTTTCTTGCCATGCCCGTGTTTCCAGGACTGCGTCATTTCAAGGAAGGAATTTCCAAAGTTAAACAGTGGATGGGCACTGATCACAAACAGCTCCAGCAAGTGTTTCTCACTGCTCTAGTTGGCGTTTCACCCCACCCAAACATCATCAAAGCAGGTTCCAGTTTACTTGATTTTATCTACCTCGCTCAATACCAGTCACACTCAGATCACACGTTGGTTTCCTTACAGCGGGCTCTTGATGGTTTCCATGCAGTCAAGGATATTTTTGTCAAACTCAGATGCTGTGAACACTTCAACATTCCTAAGATCCACTCAGTGCTTCATTATGCAGAGACAATCAAAGCTCTAGGTAGCCTTGATGGACTCAATACAGAGACATCAGAACGGCTACATATCGACTTTGCGAAGAGAGTGTATGCCGCCAGCAATCGCTGAGGTTATTTAATCCAGATGACAAGGTGGCTTCAACGCCAGGAAGCCATTATTTGGTTCTAATCATATCTTGCTTGGCATAATGCCAGTGAAGTGCGGCCCACTGATGGCTTGGATGAGAGCGACAGCGATGATCTACTTGGGAATGCTACTGCTGCCTGGCTCAGCCGTACCACACCAACAACAACCAAGTCCTTTCCCTTCGGTTTACCGTATCGCATCTCACAGCGGCCTCATTTTCCAGGAAAGATGGTGGAGTACCTGCAACTACATCATGGAGCTGTCCACTTTGTTCCTGCACTCCAGGATTTCCTCAGCACCTTGACAAACAGATATCAATACTTCCAACCAAATGTCAACAATCGCTTTGATTGCTTTAGCAATGTGGTAGTTCAACTACCGCCTCACAAGCACATGGTGACTAGTAAACCCACTGCAAGGATATGCTTGCATCCACAACATGATAATGGTCCCCGCAAGCCCTCAACATTTGCAAGGTTTGACACCGTTCTTACTCGGTTTGACTCAGATGATGAACCCCAAGTCCAACATTGTGGTGGATTCCACAGTAAGCTTCAAACCACGACCTACATTGAAGGCCACTAAATATAATCCTAGGATGCCATGTAGCTGAAATCCGTGTCATTTTCAAGCTCCCACCACATCTTGGCAACTACCCAGAACCATTAGCATATGCCCACTGGTTCAAGATGCTGAACCAGTTTGCTCAGAGTGTTGGGATGTTCCGTATTGCCTGCTTGACTCGGCAGCGTCTACTAAATGCCGGAATCATTCCTATCCACCATCTCGTCCAACCTTGTCATCTTATCCCAAAATTCCCAAGCAACGCTGTCAATCCTTGCTGGATTCAAGGCAATGTAATGATGGAGGCTGATATATGTTATCTTAATAGATATATTGATTTTAGCATTTTCGACTGGTACAGAAAACATTTTTAATCATCGCCGCCTCTGACAATGCGGGGAGATGGTGATTTCGGTGGTGGGAGTGTGGGTGGGCGGGCGGGTGGTAGGTGTTTTTGTTAATAATGAATTGTGGTTGTACTGAGTAAGAGATTGTATCACCTCCAAGCAAGGTGGCGCTTGAGTCTGTCTTCGGTCCAAACGGTGTCAAGAGTGGTAGCCTTTATGTGCCGTGATGTGCCCACACCATATTCTGAATTGCTGCGTACTGACAGAATGTACCTATACACCATATATAGTCCACTATGTGGTCATACACCTTCTACTGAATCGAAATATCCTCTGTTGTAATATCCATTGTGTCAGTTCGGGAATGTGGTAGCGTGCCATATGGACTATGTAGCAATGGTAATAAATCAGGTGCAGCTATGTAGAAGGCCATAGTAAATCAGAATGGAGGACTGACGACAGCGTGCAACATCGGCTATGTAATTCGGCTATGTACTACAATGTACGACATCAGCTATGTAATTTGGCCATTACTACAGCTGATTTCCGTTTTTGCAGATGTAGTGATTATGCTGGTGACCCACACTTTGACCCTGCATATGCAGCACACTTTAGCCATGTAAGGGAGAAGAATGAATCAAAAAATATCTACAAGACTGTTACGATTTCCCCTATTCTTACTCCTTTTACGGGAACCCCTAACTTTGGTCTACAACGTCGCCCTCGGCATACTCCTTTGGATCCTCCTCGCGCTCCTCATACTGTACCCGCTGAGTACAGCC
>JBBPJJ010000505.1:0-18121 GCA_038088635.1 Veloboletus limbatus
TTGGCAAAACTCCAGATGACATTATCTTTCAACAAGATAATGACCCCAAGCATACCAGTAAAAGAGCCAAGGAGTGGTTTGCTGAGCATGGGTTTGAGGTCATGGTGTGGCCAGCTCAATCTCCAGATCTTAATCCCATAGAACATCTATGGTTTGTCAGAGATTTGCTATTTCTATTTTAAGCCGTTTATAATCCATTACAAAGCCTTAATGACATTGATTACTTGGAATGAGTTTTAACAAGAGAGTCATCATTATAATAGCCATTACAATTACCATGACAATAATATTGTAATAATATTGCAACCGGACTACATTCTGCCGCCCAACGTAATTGGCAATACACCAGCAGAATATGGTAATGCATTACAATGGGATTAAAAGAACCAGTGGAATATTACAATGGGATTCTAATGGGATTAAAAGAAATTTTCGACATTACCACATTGTCCTAACCTTTTATAGGTATTATATAACCATATCTGTAGTCGTCTTACAGTTGCTATCTTATGACCTGGTTATTATGTTATTATGTTATTATGTTATATCATATCTTATCATGCTCAATTATCTTAATCGCACCTACATTCTTACACTATTGCTTTACTATGGATTCTTACTACACTTTTTGCTAGTAGTTGATTATTAATTAATTTGCCACTACAGGGATTTGAACCAGCGACCGTCATACACTTGCTTATATTATACACTACTAAGATGACACAAAACCACTACACTACACAACCATCAATAGGAAAGAACTTTGGTTTAATAAGTAGTGTTAATTTGCTTATAGTACATAGGTGCGCACATAAGAACAGACTTAAATTGTAGTAGCATGATAGTAACGAATGATATGAATACATTGGCATTATGCTCGGTTGCAGCCCGACCGATGACACTTTTCTGGCCGCTCATCCACACCATCTACAGTGTCAATGGGCTCAAGGTCCTGCTGAACTGCCTTCTTTGGATGTGTTTGCTTCTTCTTGGTCTGTTTCTCACCTGCCACTGGCAATGGTACAGCAGAGCCACTGGATGGTTCAGCGGCAGGGGTAGACCTGGAGGCCGAGACAGAGACAGAATGAGAGGTGGCGGGATGAGCAATGGCAACATGAACGGCAGCAGAATGGGTTACAGTGGCAGCAGGATGAGAGATGGGACAAGATGATGCAATGCTGGACAATTCTGAGTCAGCGGCAGCAGCTGGTGCAGTGATAGAGGCTGGGATGATTTGGGGTTGGTCTGCTTCAGAATCGTCCTCGTCAGTGCGCATATTGAGAGGTTAATGATTGTCACTCTCGTCAAGGTCCAAAATTTCCATGGCAGCTGCAATTTCAGCCTCCATGTTACAGATCACAGTCGTAGAGCAGGTAGGCATTGGTACACTGAAGATAAAGTGACCCATCAATTGAATGATATTCTGGATGCGTGCTGATGACCACTTCTCGACCAAAATCTTCATGTAATACATGAACCTGTCCTTGTATGAAATCTTGGAACGTGATCCAATGCCTTCACCAGGAAACGAGGAATCAGGCGATAAGAGAAATAAAAGCTATATTAGTAGTGTTAGCGCAAATTTCAAGTGTACCGATGGAGGCTGAAGATGACTTATGATAATGATGGCCCACGTGATTGCACCCGGTGTCAGAGTGGTGACTCCCCACAACTTTGCATTGGTCTTTGGGCCACCTCGGCATGAAGTTCCTTTGGAATCGATTGATTGCTTGCTGTAGAACACAACCTTCAAGATCTGCACCAATATATGAGTGAGTTGACTTGCATTGATATGTACAGCTTGAATTCACCTTTGCCAAAACTTCCCAGTTTCCAAAGAGTTTTTTTCCAGATCCGTCAAGCTTCAGATACAAGATTGGTAGAAGGAGAGGATAATTACAAGGCTTGTTAGCCTCGACACCCAGCATGGCAAGGATCGCTGGCACGCATTCGCGATCATAGTCGATGGTAAAGTACTCATTTGGTAGATCAAGAATCTTGCTGAAGACATCTCGAAGGGAGTTGATCACACTGCTTTGGGCCGCAGCTGAAGCTGTTGCAAACTAAGGCTATGTGAGTACGTGCATGGAAACGGCCACGAAATACTTACAGTAGAGTAAAAATGAGTACTCTTGATAATCTGGTTCAAATCGCCATTGACGAAAGCATGGAGCTCTGCAATCAATGCTGCTTCTGCAGAGGATTTTGTTCAGTAGTGCTCAGCGCTATCAAATGCGGGAGGTGGTTTTGGACACTTTGTCTTGAATATATCTTTGGAAGGCATGAACATCTCAACCATCACCCCATACTTCTTGCCAAGCATCGTAATGCGGTTGCTGTGGCGGGTGATTACTGCTGGAGCTGCCTTGCCCTTCCGCTTCCGTTGATTTCCTCATAGATCTGCATTTTCGTCCTTCAGCTCACAATTTTGTAGCTTTAGCTTGTCCATGAGAAGCTGGAGGTCCTTCACAGCCTAGAGTACAGTATTAGTCGAGACGCGGTTGATTCATAGTTACCACAGACCTGCTGATAGTCCCCAATCGTTGCGTTGACTGTGGAAATAGATATCAGGTCATCATCACTCTCGGTTCCCAAACTAATAGCGCCAGAAGTGTTTCCATCGATGTTGCAGATTTCTGCATCAGTATCAGAAGCAGACATTTCTGAAGTGAGAAACCAACTCCTTAGACCACCTATTAATACCCTGGACCACACAGAAACGGTGCTGAATCCTGATGCGATGGCTGCAGCGGAGCTTCACGAATTGATGATTGCTGCACTCCCTGGACCTTTTTTTTATTACGTCCGGACCTGCCCCATGCTGTCAATGAGGAACTATTTTGGGGCTCTTTGTACACAGTAAAACTTGTGTACCAGTATAGCTGTGCTGTCCTGATTAGCGAGAAGGCTGGGCTGCTAGGTATTAGGTATTATTACCACATCAACATTGGGATATGAAATTATTACCTATGTCGTCAGTGGGCCATGGAAGTAGTGTGGGAGAGGTAGATGTCACTTTCGCTCTTCCTCTTGGTGAGAGCACATCCAGAGGTGGATCGTGCCGCATGCAATTTACCAACCCAAACCGCTACTCAAGGGCTTCTCGGATCCGAGCCTGCACTCGCATTGGCCAATCTCACATTGCAGGAGACCACATGGATTGCCCATGTCCGACATGAGCAACAATGGTCTTGCATGAACTTCGACGCCAAGGGCAACGATGCGAGGAAGGTGCAATGGGAGGGAGGGGGGAAGCGTTGTTTGTCATGTACTTGTGTACCGATGCCTTGTCAGCATTGTTGGCTTCGAACAAAATCCCATTGATGCAATGTTGGTGGATCGCCGAGGCCAGCGTCGAAGTCGATGTTGACCTCACCTTTGGATAAACGATCATCATCCAATTCCAGAGGGGAGGGCTGCTTTTCTTTCTGAATGAGATCCAGAAGCTTGAATAGCTACGAGGTAGCACAGTTCCTAAAGTCCACGAGCTATGGAGAATCTCGTGGACGAGCCCTTTTAAGAGTGTGATATCATACCGACAAGTAATGGGACGGGCTGGGTATGATGCGACAGGGGAGGTAATGGGAGTGGGCTGCGTGGCTGGCAGGGTTGGTGGGGGAAATTTGAGTGACCGTGTCTAGCTCTCCTATTCGACTATAAACTCACTTGTCTATATTGTTGGAGAAATTCTTGTCCTGAATGACAATGTAGTGAGAGGGCCTGCTTGCTGCAAAATGGGACGCGAGTGTGTGCAAACAGGCAGGCTTAATTGGGATCCACCATGATTGAGTGGTATAGGTAGGGTGGGGCTGCCGGTGAGAAGGGCTGAGGGTGTGCTAATATGGAGGCACAAATGGAGGGGGGCTAGGGAATGAGTGAGCAGGGTAGGTATCAGCACTCATCCTGAGCACATGTTGGCAGCGGGCTGTGAGGATGCCAATGGAACAAGCGTGACTGAGGAATAAAAACGGAATGAAGATCTGCAAGCGAGATAGAAAACAATCAATCGGTAGCCGATCCGGAAAAAAAGCAGAGGGGTTTAGCATAAGAATGAGTACAATGGGAAAAGAACAAAGAAAAAAATGCAGAATGCCAATTGCAAGGCAAGGATATCTCTGCTTCAACTTTGCATCCCTCAAGCCTCTCCAGCGCTAGGTCCTTGAGGTTCAGTATCTGTTGTCGGCGGCGTCGAAACTGCACTACCGTCCCGCTGGAAATTCTGCGACGAGATTCATTTTCCTTGACTTCCGTGTTGGAGGTTGAAGCAGAAGTACCGGTGGGATCTGGTGTGGACCCTCGTAGGGGTGTAACTGTCGTATCAAACGTAATGGACATAGGAAGGCAAATATGGGCCTGCGAACCACTGTCAATAGAACGTGGATCATCGGTCTTGGGGAATGCGATAGGTGTTGGCGCAGAGGATGATGAGAATGCAACTGCAGTAGTAGCATCTGATGAGGCAGGGAATGCAACCCCCAGTGCAGAACGGAAGGAGGATGGAGACGAGAAGTCCTTGGTTAGAACAGATGGAGCAACGCTATCAACTTTGATATTGGCGGTGGGCTTGGTCGATGGCACACAAATTGAAGCTGTTAGGGCAAGGACAGAGGGAACACAAATAGAGGCAGTTATAGCATGTGGTGAATCCAAAACAAACACGTCTGCAGCAACAACCTCGCTTTGACCATCAACTGGTTGAGTATTGAAGATTGAGATATCATATCCTTCCGCAGCACCAGATACCATTGCAGAGGAAGAACTAGGAACAGGTGCACCAGCGCCAGCCTGGTCAGCCTAGAGCGACGCAAATAAACCATCTGCCTGAGCAAGTTCTTTGAACGTGCCAGATTCGACAAGTTTACCATCTTTAAGGACCAAAATCCTGGTAAGGTTGGTAAGCCATCGTCTGAGAATGATACTTTCATCAACTCACTGATCCACGCCATCAACACCATCGGGTGCGGTCGTGCCAACTTCCCAAATTACAGTCCTACCACCGATGAATGCACGTTCCAAAGGGCCTTCAACAAGGACAATCTTGGCATCCTTCCCAAAAGCATGCAAAACAGCCTTCACACGACCCTCAGAACAGATGTCAGGGACAATGGCGACAAGCGACTGGAGCAAAGCGAGTGAAAGGGAATGAATGGGGACATCATTAAGATATATGGAACCCGAGTTGACGTCATAAAGACAGTAGAGAGCTTTCAAAGGGCTCAACCCCATAGAGCCAGGAGCACTGACAATGGCAGTGACGGAAGCAGCTGGAAGAACAAGTAAGACACCTATGAGGGCAGGAACCGGTTCCTGCGTGTCAGTATAGGGATATGTAAGACACACATAGAGAGAAGCCATTGTGCTCTTCGCGTGCTCATTGGGTAATTAAAGAAGACGATGGCTCTCTTTTTGCCTCCTTTTCTTCTTGTGCCAACTTTTGTTGCATGAGTGCCCATTGCCAGACTTCCTCACGGAGATTTCTGTCAGCGATGAACAAGGCCTAGGAAAATCCAGCAAAGTTGTCGTTTATGAATACCTAAGGGAGAGCGAAATAATGAGCACAATTATAGATGGGGGGATTATGGGAGAAACTGACATATTGGAGACACTGCCCATCTGCAGCCAAACGTCCATCGAATGGAATAGCGAAACCCTTGTTGTTCTTCCAATCCGATACATGTAGAGGGATCGTGCCTTTCTGCTTAGCAGCCATTGCTTTTCGTGGTGGACCCCGCAAGACAGGGGGGGTGGCCCTTGAGGGATCTTCTTGTGCTCGAAGCGAGGGGGCTCCAATGGATCCTCAACCACTTCAGACATCTTGATGATCCTTTGCTTCAGTGCTCCACCGTCTCCCCCTTGCTGTCAACCAGGAGTATACTAGCGAACATATTAATATGTCATCTTACCAACTACATCAGGCATGTTCTTATGTTAGGCAGCTTTGATCTTACCAGTGACCAATTTTTCGGGAGCTTGTCTCATTCGCTCTGCAGTACCAGTGGCTGAACTTCCTCTTCGGACAGTCTCTCCATGGAACGTTGGTCATCATTGATGTCTTTCCGGTGTGACTCCTGGCTTCCTATACTCATTCTTGATCATTTTCAAAAGGGTGAATGCATGGGTCTCTGCAAGATACTTGTGAAGGAGTGTCAGAGAGAGGGAGAGGCAAATGGTGCCAAGAATCTTGTTGTTTATCTCCGTCCATTTGATGAACTGCAAGATTGCCTCTGAGTTGCTCTCTGTGCCAATGACTGGGCAGCAGATTGCCTTAATCCAGGATCCTTTGGTCGCCAAAATGGCGCTCTCCATTCTCGGCCAGTGAAGACGGGGATCTGGAAGTTGGTGAAGGTAGACGTAGACAACTAGGGTGTTAAGGCCGGGTCAACTCCGGTCAACTCCAGTGCAATTTCAGAGCATGGGAATTTGTCGGAGGGCAGGACTTGGCTTCAGCGACTCGGAGCGGAGCGCTGTGCCCTTGCTGGCCAGTCGGGGTTGTCCTGTATTTGCACGAAAGGAACAGAAGATGCAACGACAAGAAACCAGAGTTGGTCTTAGTCGATATCGAGGATAGTTTACATGACGGTGACTATGGGTATATATAAGGAAGGTGGTTACTATCTTGGTAATGTGAAACCGACAGCAGAATCGGAGAAAGACGGAACAGAAATCAAATGATCGGAACAGAATGTCAAAGTAGACATCAGATCAGAAATGATCAGAAACAATGTCAATATGTCTGATGAAGGTGAAATAGGTGTCAAAGAACTGATGAATGACAAATATGAAATGGTGTCACAATGAAACGAGAAGAAACAAAGACGAAATCGCACAAAACGGTGTTTTGCTCGGAGTAGGAATTCCACAAGGAGTTCCCACTAGGAGTTGGTTGGAGTTCCACTAGGAGTCGGAATACCACTCGGAGTTGTGCTAGGAAGTGGTCGGAGTTGCGAAAATGCGATAGGAGTCGTGGAAATGCGACAGGAGTTGTAGGAGTTGCAGGAGTTGTGATAGGAGTGGTCGGAATCGCAGTAGGAGTGGTCGGGATCACAGTAGGAGTGGTTGGAGTGGTCAGAATGGCAATGGGAGTGGTGTATGGCATATGACATAGGGTTAAGCAATTAGTACAATGAACCATCAAGGTTTCGGAGGAAACAATGACGAGAGTTCACCATAATGGTGCTTTCTGGATGCAGCGTTAAACACGCGTCCATCATCATCATACTGCATCAGTGACAATGCTAGCATGTTGCCCTTATTGCAGAGCTCATTGTGCAATTGTCTGAAACAATGCAGCAAGGCTAAGCTTTATCGCATAGCAGCTCTGGGTGCAGCAGTGAACACGCTCCCATTGCGCTTAGTGGGGCTCATAACCTGTTTGACAACACGCAAACACAGAAGCTATTTGATGGCTGCTTACATTATTGATGTTGGAGCAACTTGTGGTTTGAGCAAATGATGATGGGTGTTTTGGTTCAAGAGTGTTATTAGAACTCAGACATTGAGTCTGAATTATATACATGTGTGTGATTATATAATCTATGTTAGATAATACACTACGAAGTAAAATAGAAATAGGAGCTAGGCAGCTATAAGATAGCACATTCAACAAGTACTACCAAATGGTGGTTGATAAATGTCAGCAATTGCATTAAATTGGGGTTGTCTATCCAAGTTAGATGATGATGGAATTTGTGACGCACCAATGGTATAGGTAGCAGGATGGGTTGACTTGGAGAAACTTGAAGGACTGTATGTGGCGTATGTGTCGGCAGTGTCACGGCAGCCCAGAGAAAATTCTGACTCAGCTTCGGCACTGGTCGGCAGGTGACACTAAGGTGACGATTGAGCGTGACTATCAGCTTTTGATGATCTTGCTCATTTTTGCTTCGTTTGAGCTCATTCAAGTTCACAAGTGGCCTAAATATGCTATTACAATGATATATGTGTGTGGACAAATGACGGGTCAAGTGGAACTCTCAATGTTGTGAAACTGACGAGTCACCGTGAGTGACGAAGTTGTTGTATAGCATAGTAGTAGTCCTTGACACTCGAAACTTGACCCATACAGTTTATTGACAGTTGTCACAGAGAAGCACTACGCGCATGCCGATGTCGTGCTGTCAATATGGGACCGCCATGCAGCAATCTCAAATTCCCGCTGTGACCGTTGCGCAACGGTGACTCTGAGCGCATTTTGGCACTCTTTCAAGTCTGTTCATTGGCCGCAGCGAGAATGTCGAATTGAGGTACGACACGGTAATACAGAAAAATGTGGATGATTTTATAATTTTTATTGTTGATCTACATATCATCGAACGCTGCGCCGTCACTCGATTGACACAGCATCCCAAAAGGTTGGCTTCGGCTCTGGGATAGCGTTTGAAATCCCTATAAGCCAACTGACCTCCATAGGGCAGTACGACCGTCTCTTACCCAGTACACTTGACATCCAGATTTCTACAGCACCAATGTCAACAGCTTCGGTAGGGTCCCAAAAAGTAGTCCTCATCACTGGGTGCTCCGCAGGTGGAATGGGATTTGCACTGTACGTATCCAAATAGACTTTGCGCCAGTGTTAGTAGACTGACTCCCGGTGTGTCCTGACCTCCACCTTCAATACAGATGCGAAGAATTCGCCGCGCGAGATTGCATCGTATATGCAACGTCGCGGAGGCTCGAAAGTATGGAAGGATTTCGAAACCCAAACATTCGAACACATGTTCTAGACGTCACCAACGGGGAGGATATCGAACGCACTGTGCAAACCATCCTTGCAGAAACCGGCAAAATTGACATTGTTGTGAACAATGCAGGCGCCTTGGCTGTCGGTGAGTCCTGACTTGACGGTCTGCCTCGGGCGACTTGGTCTTTGCTGGTTATCCTTGGGCTTTGGCTTGTGTAACACCGTAATAACATCGTCCCTAGGTCCTGTAGCTGAGGCCACCATCGATCAAATTCGAAGTGTGTTCGAACGGAACACGTTTGGTGCGTTGCGGGTGTCCAACGCGGTCATCCCTTCCATGTTCCAGCGTAAGGAAGGCTTGATCATCAACATTGGTTCGATCACGGGTCAGATGTGAGTCAAATGGCGTCGGCTAAGCGGACATTAATTTGCCTCTGCAGAACGGCCCCATGGAACACATTGTACAGTGCCTCCAAGGCTGCACTACACTCCATCTCGGAAGGGCTCGCGATGGAATGTAAGCCATTTGGTGTGAAAGTCATGCTCATCGCTCCCGGGGGTATCATTTCCAACATCTCAAACAACCAGGCGGGGTTTACGCTCTCGCCCACGAGTGTGTACAAGCACTACGAGCACAAGATTGTTCAGCAGATGAAAGTTAGCCAAGGTCGAGGAAGCATGGATACACACGAGTTCGCTCGGCAAGTAGTGACGCAGGCCCTGCGTGCGAGTCCACCGCCGTATATGACATTGGGTCTTTTTTCCACCCGATTTTACATCATGCAATGGCTACCGCGACAATTTGTCCTTGGGTTGATGTACAAAGATCTAATCGGATGATATGCGGTACTGTTCACTCCACCACTGGATATGTCATGATCCTGCTCACGTATCTATAGAGAGGCTGTTCTAGTCGTTTTACCATCATACTTGCGGTGCAGTGCATGTTTCGGCGTACCTCTGATGTGTGTTTTCTCGGACTGTGTCTGTTACTAGTAACTGAGCAACAATCATTCCTGTGCAACGACACACTTATTCAGACTGAGTCAAGCTTAAAGGGGTCCCAAGTCAGATGGCCCATGTTCAATCGCACATCAATGATGGAGGCATGGAGAAAAGGAGTGTGATAAAAGACATGCATTGTACATGTATCACCATAGCGAACACAATGATTCAATGAGACGGGATCGACACAAGGCTGGCACGTTCGTGGGATGGGCGACGTGTTCTTTGACCTGGCAATGCACGATCGTCATTGTACAACGCCTGCGTGTCGCCTGATGGCAGAGCATGGGAAGAGCTGCGGAGCGGTGGCACTGGTGATTGCAGCAGCTTATAACAGTCAAGTTATCCTCCTTGCTGACGATGAACCGTCCAGAGAACACATCGCTCCCGACATTGGCCAAGCTGGCCCACGCGTCTGCACCGTTTCTCTCCACCTTTCTTGTCATCCATCTGTCCGCGCCTCTCCTCGCGAATGTAGGCGGGTCACACTCGTCCTCCGATGTGATGGTGAGCACGAGCACTTGCCTGGAGGGGGAGGCCCTACGCTGATCACAATTCGGCGCGTGGTGACGCTCCCTTGCGCAGCTCTTGGGGAGGGAGTACTATCAAACGCCGTTCGGAGAAAAATATCTCCTCTTGACGCCGTTCGTCATACACGTCGCATCCGCTCTCTCCCGCAGACTCTTTTCCCCCGCCCGGGCCAAACAGCCTCGCAAGCTCACGAGCACGCTGAGTCTAGCCGCCTACAGCGCCCTCGTCTTCGTGCCTATCCATGTCTATACACACCGGCTCGCCCCGACCGATGCCTCCGCGCCCATCCTCGCCGTCGGACCGTCCGAACTGGATTACGAGTTCGTCAAGACGGGCTTGAGTCGGTTCCCGTGGCGTAGTTGGGCGTTGTATGCGGGGCTCGTGGTGAGCGTGTTGGCACATACCGTGGAGGGGGTGAACATCCTCCGCACCACATGGCTCGGTGCTGTCCGACTCTCGCCGCGAACCCGCAAACTCGTTGTGAGCGCCGCGGCGCTTCCCCTGATGTTGGGGCTCTGGACGCTGTCTAGGGAACCTCTGATGGCGTTGTCGAGTACGGTCGAGCGCTATGGCGCGTGCTTCACAGCGTTATGGGTGTATCGGGTGTAAGACGTACATGTCAGGTACGACGTATGAAATTACTACGTTGAGAGTTCGTTTTTATCTGATTGTCACCATTTACAACAGCCTGTATCAAGCGAATATGTGGTCCATCTTCCTAGCGAAAAACACGCCCCAAGTAGTAAACACACGTCCTTTGTGAGAGAAAAACAAAAAAAGTGTGTATCTGGTATGCAAAGAGTCTGTATCTTGACACGTCAGAAAATCAAAGAGTTGGGTTCGCACCCCTGTCAATCATTGGCAGCCCTAAAGCCCACAGACAGACGGATCAACTTGGGTCGACGTGACGTCGACTCTGCCAAGTTCGACCGCCAACCCGCCTGTCAACGTGTTCATCGCCTCCTCGGACAGGTTAAACCCTTCGAGAGCCACGTCCACCGCCAAGACAGCGATCGTCTTATTACCGTAGGTGACTTCGTAACAAGTACCGCATGCAGCCGAGTTCCAGCCCGTCACGGTGTACACCCCTCCCAGATTGGGGAAGGTGGGGAGGGAACCGAGGGTGGTGTAGCCTTTGGTCATGAGACCGTTGACACCATCAGAACAGGCCAGGCTGGTCAATGAGAGGGAGGCATCGTCGTACGTCGTATCGTACGAGAGAGTTTCCGTCTGTGCAAATGCGGGGAGAGCGAACGCGAGGACAGCGGCGGCGAGAGATGCGAAAATCATGGTGGTCAACGAGGAGGTGGATAGGAGGGAAGAGCTTTGTAGATGCAGACTCTATCGTAGGTGGTCCATTTATATGTTTTCTACCAGGGGCGCGGTCATATGGGGGGCGAGTCAAGACCCGGCGAGTTTAGCTGAAAGGTCAGCTGAGTGAGCGAGACGGTGAGGCGGGACCGCCGTCGGGCAGATGTAACCGGGCGGGAGGACAGTGGTACACTGCCAGTCATCGGTCGGGGTCATAACATTGTCCCGCTATTCTCATGACGGCAGCTTCTCCCCTGCACCACCTCATAGGCCAAGATCACTCACTGGTCACCTGTGATCGCGTGCATGTGATCACTGCTTAGACTGCACAGCCCTCGCACTGACAGAGTGTGGAGTAGCGATCCCCGCGAGAATGCAAGACGCACGCGTCCACATATCCCCGTCACCTTTCGAAGGCACTGTCCTTCACGTCCCCGAGTAGATTCTGTCACAAGCTGAGCGTTTATTTCATTAACGTGCAGGATCTGAAGCTCGTACGTGGTGCTCTAGACTGAAAAGACATGCGTGTGAATCAAACGGACAAGAAAAAAGCAATCAGACGCAAGAAGAAAGAGTATCGACTTGGAACTTGGACACCTGCACGATCTTCATCAACTCACCACCCAGTGCAGGATACATGAGATGATGTTACCTCTTTTTTTACAGGCCACACGCGCTCTTTGACACTCGGGTCGCGGTGATCGGAACCCTGCCTAGGCTCCTACCGTGACCGTCTGTAAGGAAATCCATGCCTTCCAACGAGATATTGAAGCCTTCCAAGGACTGATCACCAGTGTCAATGGCTGTCATATTGAGAGACGTGGAAACGCCTTCTGCATTGGTGTATGTGAGTTCCCAACAGGTCCCGCAATAGCGTGAGTTCCACGACACTATCTGAGGTGCCCCTCCGATATAGGGAAAGGTGGGGAGGGAGTCAAAGGTGGTGTACCCGGCGGTGATTAGGCCATACTCGCCGTTCGAGCAGGCGACGTTATTGAGAGAGTTCTGGCCATGATCGTAGATGGGGTCATACGATACAGTGTATGTCACGGTGTAAGAGAACGCGAGAGTAGCGAGGCCAGCAATGACAAAGAGCCTCATGGTGTAAAAAGATGCTGGGGAGAGAGAGGTGGGCTGATGGACCAGTAGGTCCTGAGATTTCTTAAATACCGAGCTCTCTTCATTCGGTGTTCACCATTCCGGCCTTCTTTGGTAGAAAATCGACCCTTTTTTTTTGCAGATGACATCGATTGTCACTATCAGTGAGGAAGCACGGCTTCCATTTTGCAAAGTTCGCGAGTGCAAGAGATGCCGATGGAAGGGCGTACTTTTTCAAGGATGATCGATGAGCGGAGTGCAGGAAGTCGACCTGGCTCGCGCAACAGTTTTCACGCCACAAGTTGCATCTGTCAGACGCCGCAGCGTTGTACGCCTCCTGGTCATGACACGGCAGGTACTCGTTGTCCCAAACCTAAGGGATAATCGATATATTTCACGAGATGGGGGATGAGTCTATAGATTCGGTGTACTGTAGTGGCGGTATGATCTGTATTAACATTTCAACACGAGTTTACCGAGTGTACCGTGGTTCCAGCCCGGCTTATGATAGGCATGACGTAGCTTAAATCTCGAAGCCGAGTCCACGCATGCATTCGACGTGTTTCCTAAGCAATTCTGCACATTGGCCATTGTCGGCCCCATGCTGCAGAAAACATGAATCACGAGCAGATTTAGTTTCTGGACAAGCGCAACATCTGACGAATGCGATCAACATGGAAATACTGGGGACATGGAAACGGAGTCATACGGCTTGAGACCCTGAGGGTTTAAGGGGTTCATGTTTGGGTTTGTCGGGTCGTATTTCTTCGACGTTTCGGTCGGAATGGTTCCAGACGAGGACCACCAGGAGGCAATCTATGAAAGGTCCTGACATTGGATAGCTTTGAGTGAAGCTTTAACTTACACTCGAAAACATGATAGACCCCAGACAAAAACGAGGAAGAAAGCTGACGAGACTTTCCGACTGGCACGTGATACGCACTCAATTGCTTGAAACTTTCAATGAAACATTTCAATTACGTCATCATGTGAGATTTAAATGAGCACTGTAAAAAATACAAAAAAATTATCTCTCAGGTTCATGAAACGAAGCGGATACGAATAATATCACATCATCATGTTGTGTAAGAAATATATTTGTACTGGGTACGGGTAATTCAGGGTTCGCTTTCTTTTCCTCTCCACCAACCCAGGCAGCAATGTCGCTAGCAACCAGTGGCATGATCCTGCATGCGCTGAGCTTCGCGTCCTTCCTACTTCCCATCGCTACTGCACAATCTTCAAGTTGTACCAATTATGGTATATCTAGCGGGTCCGGCTGTCTTTGCCCCCCAGGATTTGGCGGTGCAAATTGTTCTCAGCCCGCCTGTGGGGGTACTATATTCGACGGTTCCCATCGCTCTCTCGCACCGGCTTCCACTTCCGGTGGTTTCTCTAACTTGACCGCCTCGGGTTGTTCGTGCTCCAATGGATGGACTGGGGTAGGTTGTAACGTCTGCACAACTGCATCTGCGTGCCAGACCGCATATGCTACCGTAAGCAGCAATGCCTCAACTACTCAGGTGTCAGGCGTTAATGACACCATGGTGTGCAACACGTCTCCTACGGTATGGGCAACTGGTGAACTCAGCTGCCAAGTTAACGTATGTGTATTCATGCTTCTTGGTAGAAATTTTGACCCATCCACTTCCAGAACCCGACATTACAAGCCATCTATCCATTGCAGTCCACACTCAACATTCATCGCACCTCCAATACTTCACTCTCGCCTTTGCAAAATGTTTCTGGCACGGTCCTATCCCCTGACGGGTCTCCAACAGTATACGCGCAACTTTTCTACGGCGGCGTCGAACAATTTTCCTGCATCGCGTCTTCTTGCACGCAAGCATCTACCGGTGGTTCGGATACATGGACTTGTTCCACTTTGCAGTGTCACTGCATCCCTGGCACGACATTTTGCGGAGCTGTCTCGGTGTCCGATTTGACAGGCACGATCAACTCGCTGTCCGGCTCTCTCACAATTGTCTGCGATAACACCAACACGTGTCACTTCCAACAACAGGTCATCAACGGACTGTTCGGCTCCAGTGGGCTTACGCTACAAAACTGTGTCTTTGGAGAGTGTGTCACCCAAGCCGTAATCGACTCGGTCAACGGTACATCAACTTCGAGCCAGACCACGGGTTCGAGCCCCCTCAGCCCAGGTGTCATCGCGGGTCTCGCGGTCGTGGGTAGCCTAATCGGGATCGCACTTGCGGTCGTCGCATGGGGATGGATCCTCCAGAGGGCTGCCCGCAAACGACCATTTGATGGTGGGCAGAACGGTGGCGTCGATATTCGGTGGACAAATGTCTCATATTTCGTCCGATCCTCGGGAGGGGATAAACCCATTTTGGATTCCATCAACGGTAACGTTGCTGCCGGAGAGCTTATGGCCATCCTCGGTCCCAGTGGTGCTGGGAAGACGACGCTTGTGGAACTGATTGCGGGCAAGGCCAAATCTGGACTCTTCACTGGCTCGATCACATTCCCGTCGCTGGCAAACGGACGGCGACCTCGAGTGGCGTTCGTTCCTCAAACGGACATCCTACCCGTCGTCCTGACGGTACGAG
This sequence comes from Veloboletus limbatus, assembly GCA_038088635.1. Lineage (NCBI taxonomy): Eukaryota > Fungi > Basidiomycota > Agaricomycetes > Boletales > Boletaceae > Veloboletus > Veloboletus limbatus. The sequence continues at coordinate 15,199 of JBBPJJ010000505.1, forward strand.
AAGCTCTCACTTTTGCAGCGTCTTTACGGTTACCCGAGTCGTTGTCTCCCGAGAGCAAGGCCGCACTGGTATCAACTGTCATCTCGAAACTTGGATTGGATGATGTTGCAGAGACCAGAATTGGTGCAACAGACGGAACTGGTCGTGGGATCAGTGGAGGGGAGGCGCGGAGAGTTAGCATTGGCCTCGAACTGATTGGATGTCCAGATATATTGGTATGCGACGAACCCACGAGCGGCTTGGACTCCGTGAGTGCCCGGCGCGTCGTCAACGTCCTCAAGGATGTCGCGCGGGGTGGCGGAGGACTGTTTGGCTCTGGAGAAGACAGCAGCCAGGGTGTTGCGGTCATTTGTAGCGTGCACCAACCAAGGTGGGTAACTCGTCTTTTAACGATAGTTACTCTGCTCTGAGACTACTTTATCAGCTCGCGTCTTTATCATTCCTTTGACTCGGTCCTGCTCCTCTCACGTGGACGAGCACTGTACTCTGGACAGGGTGGTTTGGCTCCCGCAAGGCATTTTACTAGCGTTCGTGATGCGGACATAAAAAGAATTGGTGAATCGGAAGTGCCTCCTTATGAAGAAGGGTACAACGTCGCAGACTATCTTCTCGAGATCGCGAGTGGTTCTCCAGCTGCCTCAACATCGACTATCACGGTCGCAAAGAGCAAACCTGATGAACAGCGTGCAGTCAAAGCAAACCACGATTCGGATGAAAAAGCCAGTGGAGGCGACGTGGAAGCTTTGAGCACTCGCAACCGGCGCATCACGGGACAATATGCAACGACGTTCCTCACGCAGTTCCAAGTATTGTGTGGCCGTGAATGGAAGCTGTTGCGTCGGTGTGTCGTCCTATTTCTTCGTTATCCGAACCGCCCGTAAATGTCATGTTTAGAGACAAATCACTCTTCTTTACTCACTTGATTATTTCTGCCATCTTGGGAGCATTTTGTGGTGCGTCAATCAATAATATTCTATGCTACGTGATACTGAACTCGTTATAACAGGTGGACTGTACTTCCATACCGGATTGACTATCGCTGGGTTCCAGTCTCGTGTTGGAAGTTTATTCTTTTTGGTGCGTCATCCGCCTGCTGACCGTTTGGAGCGTCCTGATACAGAGAGTAGGGTTCGCTCATCGCCTTTTCATCTTTGAGTGCCTTGTACAACATTGTTGAGATACGACCGCTCTTTGTTCGTGAGCGATCTAATTCGTATTACAGGTACGCACCTTTCCTTCATTTTCGTTGGCAAAAGCTGAATGCCTGTTTGCTAGTCCGACTGCTTGGCTTCTGTCTCGTTTCTTCTTTGATGTCATTCCGCTCCGCATTCTTCCAACGATTATTGTGTCCACGATGTCTGTTGATTCGCCTCCAGTCGCCTTAACCCTGAGCACTGACAGTTCTTCTCAGGACTTATTGGATGGCCGGGCTCGCTCATGACGCCGCTCACTTTTTCAAATTTTTATTCATCCTAGTCTTATACACCCTGGTCATGACTCTTTTCGTGCGTGTCCTATCTGTGGGCACACGTTTAGCCTCTCACTTATTGACCCGTAGAACTTCCTCCTTGCGACACTCTTCCGCAACGGGGGGATTGCGATCCTCGTCTCCGCTCTGACGGCGTTGTACCAGATGACATTTGCCGGTTTCTTCGTTCACCTGACTTCCATCCCACCGGTATTACGATGGTTGCAATGGTTGTGTCCTCTGAAGGTAAGATTCGTGCTCCCATCTACCAGCTCATGCTTAGTCGCGTCTGATCCATAATCTAGTACACCCTCGAAGCGCTTTCCGTGAACGAGGTAGGCTCAGGGCTCATGATCGTAGATGTATTGCAAGGCGTCCCGATCAACGTCTCCGCGTTGTTGATCATGCAGACGGTATGTGTCTCACTTTCGCCGATATCCTCTCGTGTAATGGCTCATCGGCCGCTAGCTCTTTGGATTCGACCCCAATAGTTATTACAGAAATGTGTTGGTGTTGTTCGCATTCATTGCCGGCTTTGGTGTCGTGTTGATTGGTGTGGTGTGGTTGAAGCTCAAGGAGAAGCGGTGAGGTTGAATTGGACTGCGAGCGCATTGATACATGTGACTGGCTTTTTTTTTTTTTTTTTTTTGGGTGGGGCCCTGCAAGTTTTCCCGTCGTTCGTGTACAGTATCCTTTTTTGTCCTGATGAGTTTGCGTACTATTGTGCCTATGACATCTCAGTAATCAACGCATGAAATGATCAAATGACCCAGCTGGCATTGGCTTGCAATTCTGGAGTTGACCTTGTCACTCACCCTCGGACCAACACACAAAAAAATCATTTGCTGTACTTTTTCTTCCTTGGGAACAATCCATTCGAGGATGCGGATGGTTTGAAGGTCTCTCCCGGAGGACCAGCGCGTGCCGTGGGACCCGCCTAATGCAAATAGAGAGGGGCCAAACTGGAATTGAAATGAACGGTGACCGCCACGGCGCTCCCCGAGGACACCGCATTCATAATCATGATCAAATGCTGTTCGCGGCGGTATCGCGGCGGCATGCCATCGCGGGATGTGACGCCTTTCAATAACTACATTACCTTATGCAATCCAAAGCGACCGGATGTCGTCGCGCTCGCCTTGTTAGTATCTCCTGTTTGGGAGACGTCCCCGAAGACGACCGCCGTGTGTCACCGAGTACCTCAAAGACCCACGGCGTCACGCTCACCGCGCGTCTGCGCGCGTCAAGCCGTGCCCTGGGCCCAAGGCGTCTGTCAAGCACCAGATGACCAGCCTACGTGGGGTAGCCTAACCTCATCAGTGAGAGTGGTCCTCAGATAGACCGGTCGCGAGAACAGGTGGGGGGGGGGGGGGGGGGGGGGGAAAAAAAAAAAAAAAAAACAAAAACAAAAAAAAAAAAAACAAACAAAAAATGATAAAATATAAATAGATAATA
>JBBPJJ010000507.1:0-18031 GCA_038088635.1 Veloboletus limbatus
GACTTGTGGGAGAGGATTCAGGAGGTATGGGAGGGAATACCAGTTGAGGAGTGTCAGAAGTTGATTGAAAGCATGCCAAGGAGGGTTCAGGCTGTGGTTAAAGCCAAAGGAGGGTATACCAAGTACTAATTTATACCAAATACCCCCAGTATTACAAAAGTCCAAAAACTGTTACAATGGTGTTCCTGTTTTAAAACAGTCATATCTTTGCAACCCCTAGGCCACATCACATGACCCAGGGACCGATTTGTAGCCAAGGGTTTGTACTTTGTTTGGTCTCACCAAAGCGAAGCGATATTCCCACGGGTGGTTGCGGGGCGCTTCACGCCCCGGTTTGGGGTTAGTTACTGTAACGCTTTTTGGAGTCACTGTAGGTCTAGGGTACAAGGACTAGGGATATCCAGGGAAAGCCCAGGGAGATCAAGAATAGGGAACATGGTACGTGCTACTAGGGTTTATATAGCGTAAGGTAAGGGGCATGGACCATGTCAAGAAAGGAGAAAGAGAATAGCACCAGTCAAGGGCTGTGTGGAATGAGGACAGCACCGGTCATGGGCTGTGCGAAGGAAGGTCATAGAATGCAAAGGAATTGGAGAGAAGGAACCAAAGAAGGAAAGCACAGGAAGTAGGCTGTGCGAGAAGAGAAGCCAAGGCTATGTATGTGGGAGCATAGGGCTATGGGTATTCTAGAAAAGGAAGGGAAGATCAAAGAGGTGAAGAGAAAAGGAGGCGGACTCAATGTGAGTCAGAGACAGGGGTGATGACTCATGTAGGAGCTGGGGAAAGGCAAGGGTAGTATAGGAGGACTCAGGTTAGGCCGAGGGAATGCTCGAGGAGGGAACGAAGTGTGCATGAGGTGGAGATCTGGAGATGGGGATCTAGGAATTGACCATGAGGTCCGAGGGAACAGGGAAGGACCATGGGTATGGTCCGGACACGAGGACAAGGAAGGGACCAAGGGTAAGGTCTGGAGTGGAGATGGGGACGACTCGGATAAGCACGAGGGGAACTCGTGGTATGAGGCTGTGAAAGGAAGCTGCAGCAAGGCGATGCTAAAGGGAAGCCTCGAGGTGAGCACGTGATGATCATGAGGTGTGCTTATGGGACGAGTTAGTACGAGCGTAGGAAGGTCATACTCAGCAGGTACAACACAAGGAGCGCAAGGAGGATCCAAAGGAGTATGCCAAGGGCAATGTTGTAGACCGAAGTTAGGGGTTCCTGTAAAAGGACTAAGAGAAGGGGAAAACGTAACAGTAGTAGTACCACTGACATTACTTAGTACAATATTTTCAACGACATGGCCGCTCTGGCCCCATCCAAACAGTCTGATCTAGGTGATGAGTTGGAATGCTACCTTCGTATTGACGTTGAATTTGTCACAGACGCCCTGACATGGTGGTATGAGCATGTCTATCCTTGCCTGTCCCGCATGGAAATGGACTATTTGAGCATCCCAGGTTAGTTTTCTATAATTCCGTTGTGGTTCTGTTAGGTGACTGTTTCTCTTAGCTACTTCGGTTGATGTGGAACGTCTCTTCAACCGCAGTCGTCTACTCATTTCGCACACACGTTCCCGTCTTTCGGCTCAGTCATCTCGCGCTCTACTCTGCTAGGGAACCTGGAGCTCGCTCGGCCTTGTCAAGACAGAGGATGTATCAGCGGTGGTTGGTCTGAAAGATGTGGAGGGTGATGAGGAAGCTCTCGAGAATGGTTGGGACAGTATCAAGCTGTAGTTAGATTGCATTTTTGGTCGCTCCGAATATGAGGTACCCATGGGTGTGACCCACCATGGGTCGTATTCCGGGTCCACTCTCGCTGACCCACGATCATACCCATACCTACGTCGTGGGTATGGGTACGGGTATGACCGCTGATACCCGGGGGTATACCCATGTCGTTGCCTACGGGCGCCTGACTTTTTCCGAAATTCTCTGACTCCTGTGCGAGAGTTATGAATGACACAATCTCCTGGACAGTGGGTGGAATAAATGTTCCTTCAGAGTTACGTTTTTGTGCAAGTAGCTGCACAATCACGTCCATAAAAGGAGAAAGCTTGGACAAAAGTATCATAGCTTGGATGTTGGCAGGAATAGAGTACTTATTGGTTTGGAGACACGTGAAAAGCATCTCAAATTTGGCAAAAGCCACTGCAGGATTCCTGGTAGTCAGGATTGTACCATCCATCACGGCCTTGAAATCCGCGTAGATCTGGGGTAGTCCAGGCTGTCTGTATTCAGTTTTAATTGTGTTCAAGAGAGTGAACGCATGTGTCTTGGTGAGGTCTTTGTGTAAGAGCATCGGGGAAAGTGAGAGTCGGATGGTTCCAAGTATCTTGTTGTTGGTCTCCGTCCATTTGATAAACTGAGAGATCACCTCTGAGTTGCTTTCCATGGTGATAACTGGGCAGTGAATGGCCTTAATCCACGATCCTCCAGTCACCAATATGGCACTCTCCATCCTAGGCCACCAGGTGCTGTAATTTGCGCCAGTAAAGACAGGGATGTTGAAGTTGGTGAAAGTAGATGTAGACATCTAGGATAAAGCGATTAGAAAATTGAACCATCAAGGTTTCAGTCGGAATAATAACAAGAGTTCACCATAGAGGTGCCCTCTGGATGCAGTGTTAAACGCGCATCCATCACCATCATGCTACATTGGTAACAATGCTGGCATGTTGCCCTTATAGCGGAGCTCACTGTGCAATTGTCTGAGATGATGCAGCAAGGCTAGGCTTTATCACTTAGCAGCTCCAGGTGCAGCGTAGAACGCGCTCCCATTGCACTTAGTGGGGCTTATAACCTGTTTGACAACATACAAATGCAGAAGCTATTCAGTGACTACTCACATTGGTGATGTTGGAGCGGTTGCGACTTGAGCAGATGATAATGGTTGTTGTTCAAGAGTGTTATTAGAACTCAGACATTGAGTTTGAAGTTTATATACATGTGTGTGATTATATAATCTATGTTAGATAATACACTATGAAGTAATAAGAAATAGGAGCTAGGCAGCTATAAGATAGCACGTTCAACATCTCCCCAGGTAATAGTCACCTCCATTGTTGACGATGCAGATGTCTCGGTTCCTCCTGCAGAACCTCAGCGTGGGGGAACACCCATTGACCAGGTTGGTCCTGACCGCCCTATTCTTCTCGATGTGCCCACAGGGAATTCCAGTACTCTGATCAAGTGCAAGCTTGCTGCAATGCTTCCTTTCTCAACTTTATTCAGATATTGCCATCAGACTATTCATGCCCTGGGGAGAGAAATGAAAGACCACGTCTTTGGACCTATGCCTGCAAAGGAATTCTTGGATAGGTCTCTGTCAGCTGAAAAACTTCAAGGCCATACCCCTGTTGACTTTGCACGTAACCCAACTAGTGTTGTTGCAGCTCAGCTTTGGGATTTTTTATCTCATGTTCTACTTGGTTAATATATCTGTTGTGAATTTGATAATGCAATTTTTAGGCATTGTAATTAGAGGAAATCACTTTAACTACTATTGATCTGACCATTCTTGAGATATTTGAAAAAAGCTATTATCACAAAAGCTAAGCCAAATTACAAGCTAAGGTAATATCTTGAAAATGGTCAGATTACTAAATTAGGGTGTCTTAAACAAATTTATAAAGGCTATTTCAAACTATATTTCATACATTGATGATATATCTCAATATTGCATAATAAATTCAATAAATGGAATAAGCTGAAAAATACAAAAGCTGAGCTGCAACAACACTAAACCCGACACTGTTCATTGAAACATGCTCTTCTTGATCAGAGAATGCAGCTTACAAAAGATTTGTGCATCTTTTCAACACCTATCTCCCATATGAGATTAACAAGTTTATTAGATCGCTGAGATGGGCTGTTTTTCTGATGATCTTCATCTAGCCAATGACAGAAAGGACACGATGCTCAGTTCAGCATTCAACTTTGAAGTTAAACCAGATGTCTGTGTGTATTGGCCTACAAGACACAAGGCCCCTCAGACCTGCAATTCAGCAATGGTTGAGATGCATATTGAATTCAAATGGCACTGAGGTGATGGTCCTTTTTTTCCAGGGAAATCAAAGGTTTTTATGAGCGAAACATCCACGGATACCCTTGGGCAAGTCTCTGCCTACATTGCTGCACAGTGTGGATCTCCATACTGTTACGTGTGGGCCGGGTAGGCTCGTGCGTATCTGCAAGGTGACTAGGACTGGGGCTAAGACTGGGACTTGGGAAGGCCTCTTTGAAGGAACCTTTGCTGAGACTGAGGAACTAAGGGGACTGAAGTCGACAAGGGTGCTGGGCAAGACTAAGCGTAGTATTGCAGAGCTCAAAGTTAAGAATACATAGTCGTGCTACGAGGGTTTATATAGTGTTGGGCATGGAGCATGAACCATGTATGAAGAAGGAAAAAGACAGTAAAGGATAAAGGCAAAGAATGATATGGAATGCAATAGAAACAGAGAGAACCCTGTTGAAGGGCGGAGATTAACGAGGCTATGTATGACTCAGTTGGTGAGTTAGCTACAGAAGGCTGAGGAATTGGAGCAAAGGAAAGTAATTGTAATCTTGATGACGAATGAAAGGTGAACCCATAGGTTACCGTGAAGGAGTCATCAAGGTGAATAGTAGTGAAGAAATGAAGATAAAGTATGAAATGTTACAAATACTAAACTCATGCATTCTTGATACTTATTGTCTTAGGGGTAGTGTATATCATCCAGTGGGACCAAGATCATGCCATAGTCACAGAACCCATTTTCTATAATACCAACCCACTTGTTGCTGAATTTGTTGCATGTTATTCACACGCTGACCCTGCCTTGCGTGGAGATGATACCACCATCTCCAAAACATCCCCAACCAAAACTGCTCATGCAAGAGAGAAGCTAGATCTACCTTCTGACATGCCTATGCTTTGCACTTCTGTCTGGAAGGTTCAGAGTGTTGCAATGGCATTCTCCCTTTGCATGGAGATGGGAAGAGTGATGCAGACAGATTTTACATACCTTAAAAGATGGTGACAGTTGACGGTCAAGAGTGATTGTAAGTCAGCTTGCTGTTATTCATACTCAGCTCCTGCTTATATAGTATACAGGCAGGTATCTTAGTAAGCTTATTACTAAGTGTCAGATAGGAGTATGATGCATTTTCAACACTCCCCCTTGCTTGGTGTGCATAGTAGAGTAAGCACCAAAAGAAGAGAACATAGTGGATTTAAACGCTGTTGGAGAAAATGAGACTGAGTGGTGAGCAGAACTTCTCAAACGTGATGTGAACAAGGTTCTTGGTGAACATATCTGCCAGGTTGTCAGTTCTGGGGATATAGAGTAGCTCAACATCCCTGGTATTCATTACCATGTCCCACATGAAATGATACTAGATCTGCATGTGCTTTGACTGTTTCTCTGTAATAGGGTTTTGCACAATAAACAGCGACCCCTGATTGTCCCTATAGATGGGAATTGAACCAAGGTTGAAACTGCATTCTTTCATCATCTGGCAGATTCAGACAGCTTGGTGAGTACAACCGCTCAAAGCCATGTATTCCACCTCAGTGGATGACAGGGAAGTGATTTTTTGTAAGTGTGAATTCCACAAAAACACACAATCTGCCAATTTCATGTAGTACCCAGTTTGGGAATGGCAGGTGAGATGATCTTGATCCCAATCGAAGTTAGTGCAGGCATAGAGTCCCTTATCCAGGGAGCCATCATACATCGCGTAGCTTTGTGCACCGACAAGGTACCAGCAGATATGCAGCGCCTTATCAAGATGGGCTTGTGACAGATTTGCAGATGCATGGGCAAGGGTGTTAACCGCATGCGCAATATTGGGTTGAGTGCCGATCATAAGAGAGAGTAACAAGCTGATGACCTGCTGAAAACACGTCCACAATGCAGGGTTGGTAGGGGCATCGTTCTTCTCCAGATAGTAGCTGGGAGGGAGCAGCATGTAGGCAGGCCTAGCGTTTGCCATGCCACAATGTTCAAGAACGTTAGCAAGATATTCTTGTTGGCCTAGGAGTATTTTCTGACCATCTCACTTGATTTCCATTCAGAGGAATTCACGAGGTTTCTTGAGATCATGACATTTCCACTTCTTTATGAATGTGGCCTTGAGCTTATCTACTTGGTCTGGTCTGCAGAAGAGCGCATCGTCAACATAGATGATGGTGAGCACAAATGTTTTACTGACTCGATAGACAAATAGTCCAGTGTTGGAGTGCAAGTGGGTAAATCCCAGCTCATTCATACACTTATCCAATGTTTTCCACCAGACAAGCCTGGCTTGTTTCAAGCTGTAGATTGCGTGCAGGAGTTATAGGACCTTGCCTTTGAGATGAGAGGGCAGGAAACCCTCAGGAAACTCCATGTAGAGTTCCTCTTCCAGTTCACCATAGAGATAGGCAGATCATACGTCAAGTCCAGTAATATACCATGACTCAAGCACAGTGAGTGTGAGCATGCATCAGATGGTTTCAAATCATCCTACTGGGAAAAAGATCTGATTAAAATCGATGCCCTCCACTTGGGAGAACCCTTTGGCAACCAATCTGGCATGTTTATGGCCATCAGGTTTAACATCAAAGACCCATCAGTTCTTAATCACCTTGTGGTGAGTGGGGTGATCAACAATCTGATAGACCTTTTGATCTTTGAGCGTTTGCAGCTCAGTCTTACAAGCCTTATGCCAGAGGGATTGTTCATCTGACGGCAGCTTAAGGATATCTTGGTATGACCATTTGCAATCATTTACTGATGCATGGTGGTGATCGTCCATAGGGATGGCGCGATCAAGTAAAAATTGGGCCAGCTCATCTCCCCCTGCCCAAACTAAGCATCCAATGAGTTCCTCAGAGTTGACTTTATCGGGCTCCACAGAGGGTTCACCCAGAGCATCGACGGAGGGATTGGAGGAGGCAGAGGGACCTGGCTGGACTATTCTATGCCAGCGGATATCATGCTCAATCTCCTTGAGCTGTTGTAGAGAGTGGTATTGTTTGCCATAGATGTTGCCTGGCTGGACAGTCGGGCAGTATTGTTGCTCACTGTGATGAGGAGCAGGGGGCACAGCTGGAGGAGGATGAGGTGCACAAGGAGGAGTATCTGGCATAGGCTCCACAAGAGGCAGATGCTCATCTGAAGGAGATGCAGGCGCAACCGGTATAGAATGAGGATAAGAGCGAGGGGTAGCCATATCATCATCATCATCAGAGGAAATGGAACCAGAATCAACATCCAGGTTATCTTCATGCTGATGTGGAGGCAAACAGTGAGATACCAGACCAGAAGGTCTTATGTGCTCACAATTAGGGAAGTAATTCTTGTCAAAGATGGCATGCACAGCAGTGAAACTTTGAAAGGAGCAGTGTTACTCCATATGAAAAAGTAGTTCTGATCACTGCCGGCAGCTACACCAAGGTATGTCATCATCTCGGATTTAGGGGCGTGTTTACCCTTTCGTATTTCATCAGGAATGTGTACATAGACACCACATCCTAAAACTCGAATATGAGAGATGGTGGGCTTTCACCCATGAAGCAGCTTATAGGTGGTTTTCCACTGGAGATAAGCATTTGGGGTGCAGTTGTAAACATGAGCCATATGCTCGAGGGCAAATTGCCAGAAGTGAGGAGGTAGGCAGGCATTAAGGCACATAGCCTGAGCCTTGTCCACTGTGCGCATGAAATGCTCCATACGTCTGTTCTGCTGGTGAGCATAAGGAGCAGATTGGTGAATATGGACACTGTTATCCTGAAGGAATTCAGTGAGCACCTTCAAGGTGAATCCTTCCCTTGCATCAGAGTGCCAATGTTTAATGTTGGCATTGAATTGAGTTCGCACATAGGTGAAGAACTGCTTGGTGACTTGAAGAGGCTGATCTTTTGTTGCAAGGCACAAGATCCAGCTTGATGATGTGTAGTCATCGTAAAACATGGCAGCATAATGCTTCTTCGTTTAGCTGAGAACCTCAAACAACTTGAGATCACAGTGGATCAATTCAAAGGGAGTGGTAGCCCACATTTCACTATGAGGGAAAGGATGGTTGGGCTGTTTGCCCAATTGACAACCATGACATAAGCCGGGTTGATCCAGAATAGGGATGTCCAGATAATCGGAAGTGTGACACTTTGCAGTATGGAGGACTTCTTTTGAAGCATGCCCAAGTTGCCTGTGCAGGAGGTCATAGTTGACAACAACCAGAGTGAGAGTGTGTGCATTGTACACAGGAGGAGCAGATATCCAATATGTGGTGTCACCTAGATGGGTCTGGAAGGAAAGGAAATTTGTGTTAGAACAGGTGTCATGAAAATGGATAGTCCTGTTGGATTCGGATACACTTGTTGCACAGTAGGGTGCCCATGGAAATAAGCTTCATGGTGCAACTGGGCATGTAAATGACCAGCAATAACTGCACAAGTCGTTGGTTGTACCATATGAGAACAGTACTGGTTCCGAGAATAGGTGCACTCCCATTTGCTGGGAGGATGTAGCAGTAGAGTATGGTTTGTACTCCACAAAGTTGGCAAGATTGCATGTAAAGTGGGCAAAAGTCCCTGAGTCAAGAAGCCAAGTATTATGAGGCATCTTATGTGAGTGCACTTTTCGTTTACTCTTCTTGTCATTCTTACAACTATCACACTGAGTGCATTTGTCCAAAGATGTAGTATCATTTGGGAAAGCAGCTACAAGAGGTGTAACTACCAATGTCCAAACAGTTCTACATACATTGTCTGAACGGAAGGCTTGTTCATCAGCTCGTGTGTAGGAGGGACAGAGGAAGGAAGGTATTTGCTATTCCATTGGGTTGTTGGAATTGAGGAGCCTGTAGGTGTATGGGTCCTTGTCCTCCATGACATTACCCCAGGCATCTAGGACATTGCTGTACATGTTCGTGTCCACCAGCTCCTCATAGACATCCATGGCCTCAGAGAAGAACCTTTCGAGGTACTCGTCCTGGATGTTGTTGACCTTGCCCATGCTCAACATGTCATTGTTATTGACCTGAGTGGTGGGGGAAAGTAGGACCCACACATCATCCTCAAGCCTTTCAGCGATGGAGTGCGTGAGGTTGATGAGGGGGGCATCGGCTATGAAGAGGCCAGAAGAGGTGAAGCCCGAAGGTGGGTGGAAAGAACTGGAGGGTTCTGCATCCACACCACAAGGGTGCTTGTGGAAGACTACCTCATCGAGGTATCAAAGGGTTGATGAGGTCACGGGGACCTCAAGTGAATGCACCAAAGAGGCAGCTTGCTTTATCTGGGGGAACATTGGTGGCCCATGGTGGATTGCGCCAAGCATGTTGGAGTGCTTGCGGTAGTCATGAGGTGGCAGCAGGAGAAAGGAGGTGGGGGGTGCCACAGATGGAGTGTAGTGGACAGCTGGCCAGAGCATGTTGTTGGGAAAGGGGAATACAACCAGTGCATCAAAAAGGGACACAAATGAAAACAATGAAATGGTGGCTTTTTCAGCTGCCTGGTGTGCTTGCCTCTCATGGCGAGATTGTTGGGACCCCTTGGAGCACTTGCCCTCCTGGTGCTCCTTGTGCGAAGGCTTGAAGCCGGAGCTGGAACTGGAAGGGCAAGCAACTGGCTACTGCTGTTGCTGGGAGAAACAAGGGTCATCTTGCTTGCGCTTGACAGGCCCAGTCTTGTGCATGTCAGGCATGGGAGGGTTGGAGCAAGTGGAGGGCTTACACTTGGAAACGTGTTGTTCCCAAGAAGCCACCATCATGTGTTCGATATGGTTGATGGAGGGGATGATGGCGGAGGAGGAGGCGGAATCGCCTCGGACAGAGCCAGCATTCAGCAGCTGGGTTATGAAGTCAGTGTACGATGGGAGTTTTGACAAAAAGATCATGGCCTTGATTTTGTCAGATATGCAGTACTCGAGCTGCTGGAGTAACGCAAAGTGCATGTTGGCCTTTGAGAAGGTCTGCACAGAGTGATTGTTCTCCTGGAAATTAAGGCCCATGAGTGCCTTGAACTCTGCATAGGCAGAGGCAAGGGATGAGGTGTTGTACATGTCTTTCAACACGTCCCAAAGGGAGTTGGCGGTTGCATACTTGGTAAATTGCGACATGATGTTTTGGTTGATCTTGAGGCATATAGCCCCAAGAGCTTTATTGTCGTTCTCATCCCACTTGAGCTGTTTGGTATCGAGTGCCTCCTGCTCAGCAGGGGTGACAATGACCCACACTCACTGGTTCTCTGTGTTGAGCACAGTTGGGTGCTCCGGACAGGAATGACGAATCTCTTGGAATATGCTTGCAAAGCACAGGTATGCATCCATTTGCTGGGCTCAACGATTGTAGTTGGGGCTGGTGAGGATGGGGAGCTCCTTGAGGGAAGAGGCCATGGTATGATTTCTTGGGTAGAATGTATTAGCTCACTCAAGGAAGAATGAGGGGAGCGGGGTAGCCACGTTGCCGAATGACATTCCAGAACCAGGAAAATCAGAGGGACATGGTCTCCTCCTATCCTGTCATCTGGGTGACCATGCCAGAGAGCATTTCCACATCATCTGGTGCTCACCTTGTTCAGAACAGAGCAGTTGCTGATCTTAGAGGAGAGCATTTCTGTGCCATCCTCATCACTGATTGCATTCCAGGTAAGCTGCATTGCACATCTTGTCAGATGGTGAGTGGGGCTCATAACCTGTTGCAATGGCATTTTCCCTTTTCAGTGAGATGGGAAGAGTGATGCAAATAGATCTTACATGCCTTGGAAGATGGTGACGGTTGAAGGTCAAGAGTGATTGTAAGTCAGCTTGCTGTTATTCGTACTCAGCTCCTGCTTATATAGTGTACAGGCAGGTATCTTAGTAAGCTTATTACTAAGCATCAAATAGGAGTACAATACATTTTCAACACAGAGTTGGAATGGTAAACACAATAAGGACCCTGGGTTGATGAAGATCATTTTTCCAGCTCCAGTTGGCATAACTCAGTCAGTGCCCCCTGTTAGTTGTTCCACATGTACATGTTTTGCATACAACCCAGCTGAGGACTGCATCATTTATTTCAAAGACTCATGGCGCATCAACTTACTAGGGATATATGCGAAGGGTGAGGTATATAAGGCACTCAACAGTGCCAACATTCCTCATGTTTCCATGGTTCTTGCATGTGAGGATGTGGAGCATGGCCCAGAACAGGGAATACAGATGACATTCCAAACCTTTCCCATTGTTGCATGAAACCAAGAAGATATGTCATCACAAGCACTATAAAGTGATCGTTGACCTTGTCGGCAAAAAGTTGACTGGTTTCTCTTGGTCTTGGTCTTGTGAATTTGTCATATGCCATACACCACTCCTACTGCGATCCAGACCACTCCTACTGTGATTCCGACCACTCCTACTGCGATTCCGACCACTCCTATCACAACTCCTGCAACTCCTACAACTCTTGTCATATTTCCACAACTCCTATCACATTTCCGCAACTCCGAACACTTCCTAGCACAACTCCGAGTGGTATTCCAACTCCTAGTGGAACTCCGACCAACTCCTAGTGGGAACTCCTTGCGGAATTCCTACTCCGAGCAAAACACCGTTTCGTGCAATTTCGTCTTCGTTTCTTCTCGTTTCAGTGTGACACCATTTCATATTTGTCATTCATCAGTTCTTTGACACCTATTTCACCTTCATCAGACATATTGACATTGTTTCTGATCATTTGATTTCTGTTCTGTCTTTCTCCGATTCTGCTGTCGGTTTCACATTACCAAGATGGTAACCACCTTCCTTATATATCCCCATAGTCACCGTCATGTAAACTATCCTCGATATCGACTAAGACCAACTCTGGTTTCTTGTCATCGCGTCTTCTGTTTCTTTCGTGCAAATCCAGGACAACCCTGACTGACCAGCAAGGGCGCAGCGCTCCGCTCCGAGTCGCTGAAGCCAAGTCCTGCCCTCCGACAAATTCCCATGCTCTGGAATTGCACTGGAGTTGACCGGAGTTGACCCGGCCTTAACAGAATTTGTACAAGCAGTTCATGATGGATTAGTTGGTGGGTTATCTGATGATCTGGACAGCATTTTTTTGACTGCTGATTGTTGATGTATAGTTCACCAAGCGGCATTTGATTTAGGCCTTTTGCACCATGACATCAGCACTGGAAATATTGTTACATTCAGAGGGTGAGGCTACCTCATTGATTGGGACTTGGTGAAATCAATTGAGGACGTATTGCCTCGTCAGGTGACATGAACGGTGAGTTACTTTGCCTGGTGTCTCGACAAACCCTAACAAGCCGGATCAGGATACTTGGCAGTTTATGTCTGTAAACCTTGTTGAAAACAATCATGTGGAGCACACATTGCAAGACGATCTAGAGTCTTTGCTTTACATTGTTTTGTGGACAGCCTTGATGTTTACTCCATCATCCCTGATATTCCAGAGATGCTTGCTTTTCATTTGGGACACATTCAACACTGCCTCATTGAACGACATTGGAGGTCAAGGAAAAAGAGGCTTTCTTTTTGCACTGGTGGCGCTCAAAGATGATGTCTTTCCTGACCAGACACCGCTCCAAGACTTGTTGGTGGATCTCATCATGCTCCTCAAGTATCACTACTTTGTCATAAAGGAGTCGGACAAGAAGCTGTACGAGGAGGTCAAAGATGTAACTGATCTTTGTGTAAGACAAGTTGTCTAGGAACTTCTGATTGTTCAAGCCATTAGAAGTCACAAATGCCTCCAGAATCATGTATGGATCATTAGCTTATATGATAGTCACCTTGTGTCTCCAGGCTGGCCATCCTCCAATCCTTCTGTGGAACAACATATCTCTTCTGTGGAAGATTGTGGTCATGGCTATGACATAAAGTATGTGTTTACGAAATCAACCCATGTCGTTGAGGCTATCAATGATGAATGTCACAAAAAGTGGAAAATCAAGGCGGAAACTATTGGCAATGAAGGTCAAGATAGTGATCATGACGGACAGTCCGAAATAAGTTGTAAAGTCACAGATGAAGAGGTCGAAGACGAGGAGGCCAATGGTAATGACAAATCAGATTTGTTGATTTTGACAGAAGTTGTTTCAGAGTCAGGCTGCGAAGGATCCACTCTTCTCATCCAGGGTTCATACATGAGTTCCGTGACTGATCTTCTGTCCTCACCGTCCCCTATTCCTTAGCTCTAGAGCCATTCATATCATTGATTGTTCCACAACCAGCGGCAGCATCGTTAGCATACCCAATGTGTTTTCCAACAGAACTTTGACCCTATTTATCCCATTGATTGCACGTTCGTTGGGGCAAACTCGATGGCAGCCACAGCAGTGGGCCATTCACTGTTATGTGTGGACTGAGTAGGTTCACATGTAGCTGCAAGGAGGATGAGAACTAGGCTAGGACATGGACTAGAAAGGCACTAGGTAGGCCTTGCTGGGATGAGAACTAGAAAGGCACAATGATGGCCTTGCTTGACTAGGACTAGGACAAGGAGGCTTAAGGCCGATGAGATCACAGGATGAAGACTGAGCTAGAATTGCAGAGCTCAAAGCTAGGGTACAAAGGTTGTGCTACCAGTGTTTATATACCTGTAGGAAACAAGCATGGACCAAGACCAAAAAGGAAACAAGATGAAAGAGGAAACAAGTGTAAGGAGAATAAAGGGCAGAGGGTTACCGATGACTCAGGGTGAGTCAGAGATAAGGCTATGCAAAAGAACAGCAAAGAATAGCATCAAATGTGGGAGAAGCGGAAAGAAAGAAAGAGAATCTAGTTGATGGGTGGAAATGAAGGAGGCTATATATGACTCAGTTGATGAGTCAATAGAAGATCAAGGAAGAGCGAAGAAGGCAGAAGTAAACATAAGCCTGATGACAAGGGAAAGGTGAACCTGTGGGTTACTGTGAACGAGTCATTGGGTGAAAGGTAGACAAAAAGAAATTACAGGGAAATAAATCATAACATTCATGTTACGTCATGGTTTGGTTCATTCTCCTACTTAGGAAAATGTTGATTCCATCTACTTAAATCTTTGTTCAACAGAAAGTTTTGTCCAAGCACTCAGATGGCCCGAAGAAAAAAGACTAGAGCTCTCATTGATCTCCTGCCAGCAAGATTCCCCCTCTAGTACAGGACCCATCACCTAGGCCCAAGCCCAGAGTCAAAACCCACAAGGAGGTCTCACAGATCGACTCTGGAGATGGAATGTTGGAACAACCCTCTCTACTGCCAAAAGCCAAAGGGCGAGGACGTCAAGCCCGGAAAAGTGATGCACTACCCACATGAGCTGCACTGGTGGTGCTGCTACCAATTCCACCCTTCCAGGGACCTGCACAACCTGCACTGCAGGCCTTTTCAGAGTCCCCACTGGTCCCACCCACAATGGAACCTGCGCTACCAGGACTTAAGGTAGCTGAATACGTAGCCTTATTGCCTTCTGCCCCTGAACCTACAGCACAGCATGCATTCATGGCATGTCTGCCAATCATGATAGTGGCCAAATGATGAGAATTGCACCTCCCCATATTCCCACAGCACACTCAAGCCCCATCCCTCCTGCTGAAGCATCCCATACCTAATCCCAGATCATCTCAATGACAGGTGTCCCTACAATGCTCCAGGCAGAGTGCTGAAAATTTTGATCTCAATGTTTCATCCTCATTGTGACTCTGAGGTACTGCCTCAGCCTTAGGGAACAAATGCAGAAAGATCTCCAAAGAAATGTCATCTATCACAGGGTCAGACTAACAATGGCCATCAGTCTCCCACAGTAAAGGGGTCACAGGCACAGGCCACTTGATGTGGATCATCCGTCGACTGTCAGAGTGACGATGAGGACTGCACCCACTATACTGGGTCCAATCTTGATGACCTGGCAGAAAAGATTCAACCACCACCAGCCAATCAGGCTCTTGAACATCAAGCATTTCTTCAAAAAGACCTCTGAGGGAAAATATGCATGTAAGAAGTGCTTGTGAGTCTATTCTAATTATTTTCTATGACTGGTACTGACACTTGCCCATCAACAACTGTCGACATATAGGCATGTTTCCAGGAATTTCCCTAAGCATAGTCTTCCCGGTACCTACATTTATTCTGGTAACTGCTCAACCACAACCCTTCATGAACATCTTGCTTCCATGGCGAAAGTTACGAAAGGTGGTGTAAGAAGTGTAATGTGAAAAACCTGTTGAAGGACATATCAAAGGCCAAGGACAACACTGCCGCAACCACTCCATCTGTTGGTGAAACATCCGTTCCTCCAGGGCCAGTGTTCAACCTGCCAAATACAATGTTTTCCCCACATCTTAAATATATGTACTGGACATGTCATTGACCAGCTTACTAACACAGAAATCAGTGAAGTCATGAAGGCATCATCTTTTCCTCAAGACCTCAGTGAAAGACAGACTTATTCAGATGCCCTCAAGCAAGACCCTATCACATTAGGTCATGATGTCATCCAGGACCTTTGAGCATCTGGCCAGCAATGAGATGCGTTCAAAGAATATATCAAAGAAGGAAATCAGCAGGGTTACTGGGACATCCAACACAATGATAATGGAGTCAAGTGAGTCAAACTCAATGTGCTACAACTCATCTGCGATGTGAAGACGTAATGAGATTTGGTTTATTACATGATCTGTGTTATGCGTGGGCTTGGATAAGCTCAGGTGCAGCCCTGAAAGGGTTGAGGACAAGGGAGACCTTGGCCAATGCCATCGATGGTGTACGCGAAGGCATAGGCTGCACACGTAGTAGTGCCAGCCAAGGAGTCGTATACTGGGTCGATCTCGGAATCAGCGAAGGAGACTGGGATTGCAAGGTAGGTCTAGGGTACAAGGACTAGGGATATCCAGGGAAAGCCCAGGGAGATCAAGAATAGGGAACATGGTACGTGCTACTAGGGTTTATATAGCATAAGGTAAGGGGCACAGACCATGTCAAGAAAGGAGAAAGAGAACAGCACCAGTCAAGGGCTGTGTGGAATGAGGACAGCACTGGTCATGGGCTGTGTGAAGGAAGGTCATAGAATGCGAAGGAATTGGAGAGAAGAGATTAAAGAAGGAAAGCACAGGAAGTAGGCTGTGTGAGAAGAGAAGCCAAGGCTATGCGTGTGGAAGCATAGGGCTAAGGGTATTCTAAGAAAGGAAGAGAAGATCAAAGAAGTGGAGAGAAAAGGAGGACTCAATGTGAGTCAGAGACAGAGGTGATGACTCATGTTGAGTAAGTCAATAGGAGCCAGGAAAGGCAAGGATGGCATAAGAGGACTCGGGTTAGGCTGAGGAAGTGCACGGGGAGGGAATGAGGCATGCATGAGGCAGAGATCTGGAGACGGGGATCTAGGGATTGACCATGAGGTCTGAAGGAATAGGGAAGGACCACGGATATGGTCCAGACATGAGGACGAGGAAGGGATCATGGGTAAGGTCCAGAGCAGAGATGAGGACGACTCGGATAAGCACGAGGGAAACTCATGGTGTGAGGCTGTGAAAGGAAGCCACAGCAAGGCGATGCTGGAATGGAAGCTGCAGCAAGGCGATGCTGGAATGGAAGCCGCAGCAAGGCAATGCTAAAGGGAAGCCTCGAGGTAGACATGTGATGAGTGAGGCGTGCTTATGGAATGAGTCGGTATGAGCGTAGGAAGGTTGTACTCAGCGGATACAACACAAGGAGCACAAGGAGGATCCAAAGGAGTATGCCGAGGGCGATGTTGTAGACCGAAGTTAGGGGTTCCCATAAAAGGACTAAGAGAAGGGGAAAACATAACAGGAAGCTGAGTACATGTCCCTGTCTGACTGCAGACAACAAGCGTTCTGGGTTCAGCAACTTCTACGAGAACTGGAATACAAAATGAACACAATCCCTATTTGCGGTGATAATCAAAGATCCATCTTTATGGCGTTCAACCCGATCACTGAACCCCACAGTAGGCCCATTGACATTCGTTGGCATGTGATTCATGATTGGATTCAGGATGGCCATGTCAAGTTATTTTTCATCGATGGCATCAGTAATCCTGCTGACATGTTCACCAAAAATTTGGGGCATATCAAGTTTGAGGAATTCCACACAAACCTCGGGATTGTTTTGTCCCCTCCATAGTCGCCATTCTGCTCTACAGCCTACCACGCTTTGAGCGAGGGGGAGTGTTGAACGCGCTATCTTATAGCTGCCTAGCTCCTATCTAATATTATAAGCTGCAACCTCCGGCAGCATCCGTGTCCCATCACCTGGCATTATCTAACGTAGATTATATAATTACACACATGTATATAAACTTCAGACTCAACCTCTGAGTTCTAATAACACCCTTGAACCACAACAACCATCATCGCTTGCCTCAACCACAAACTGCTCCAATACAACCAATGTGAGTAGCCAGTAAATAGCTTCTGCATTTGTATGTTGTCAAACACTCTTGACCCTCAATAGTCACCATCTCTCTCAGGTATGTAAGACTTGTCTGCGTCACTCTTCCCAGCTCCCTGCAAAGAGAGCATGCCATTGCAACATGAATGTTCAGTGTATTCAGTGTCATGCATGAGATGATAAGTTTGACCAGTGATTGCAACAGCAAGGGCACCTGTGCCACCACTGGAAAGAAACTGCTGGGAGCCACCAGTGACCCCGATACTGGCATAAGAGAAAAGATTGTTGATGACTCGACAGAAATCCATCAGATGACAGCAATGTTGCTGATCAATGAGAAGTAATCTCATTCGTGGGGGAAGAGGATGCAGCAGAGGTAGTGCACACCGACCATTTCCACAGCAAAATGAGTTCATCAGGAAAAAAGGTCTTACTACATAGTGTACATAGTCAGCCACCACAACTATATAGTACTATGTAGTAACCAGTTGCACCATGTTGTAAGTAGTTGCACATGCTATATAGCCATCATAGTCATGGTAGTACTATGTTGGAAGTGGTTGCATGCCACGGTAGTGACTGTAGTACTATGTTGAAAATAGTAGCACATTCTCCATAGTTCTCATAGTCACTGTAGCTGAAATGGCACTCAACAATGGATCACAAATTATTCACATTCATGACAAAGCTACTTGAATG
>JBBPJJ010000508.1:5435-18025 GCA_038088635.1 Veloboletus limbatus
TTTCTGTTCATGAAACGCGTCAGATAGAGGGGCGAAAAGTACTCGCTGTCAATATATTCCGACGCCATCCTTGGAAAATGTGTGCCCCTCCTGCTTCGTCAAGCACATGAGTCCCTGGTCTCACATTTAAGTAGTATGTGTTATTCAGGATGAGGGTGATTCCGAGAGATTCGACTTGTTGTGATGTCAATCCCTTGATGGCAGCTTGGGTTGCGACAGGCATAAAGGTTGGTAGCATCGTGACCCCATCTTCAGGATAGTTTGTTTGGTGTCGATTTCCAAGAGGCCGAATTACTCACGAGCGAGCTTCATACGACAGACACGAGCATTGGTTGTATGACATTGTGCAATGACTTCGAACTCCATCTCAGCGATGTGAACTATGAGGACGGGAGGACTGACTGTGGCAGTGCAGCTAAAGCCATTGGCTTCCCGATCCAGATCTGCTCAACGGGACCACGTGCTCAGCAAATCCGCGGTCCGTCCGGTCCGTATTTTGCTCTCGTTTCGTTTCTTATTGAGCGGTCGTTGTCAGATAGATGTTCCGTCTTGCCCATCGATGCACTCGTTCATTGCATGACAACACGAAATTCTTGCAAAGGCATCTCCACAATGGCAGAAACCTAATTCAAGAGCTCAGTGCCAGGCAGTTCATAGCTAATGTAACGCGGTGAGCAGACTTGTGTTTTCGAGTTCACTCACTCAAAAAGGGTCATGTATCAGCTCAGGTGATCTCGAGAAGCACCTCGAACGGCCTCGTACCGTCTACCTTGGAATAGATCCTACTGCAAAAGCACTCCATGCAGGGCATCTTCTTCCTTTGCTTTGCCTGCTCCATTTTCAACTGCATGGCAATAACGTGATTGCGCTTGTGAGTAGTCAAGTGATAGTGCAAACGTTCATCCTTTGGTGACTTATTGGCTGCAGATAGGAGGCGCAACAGGTTTGGTCGGAGACCCTTCAGGCCGTACAACCGATCGTCAGATGGCCGAGAAAGCACAGATTGAGCTGAATACACTGAAGCTTACCCAAGCTATTCAGAAATTCTTCGATAGTGCGGCCACGTACGTAAAGGACAGATTGTCGACTCACTCCACTCTGCCTGCGGCGCAAGTTTTCAACAACCTCGCATGGTTAAAGGACGTCAACTTGCTCGATTTTTTACGTACGACTGGTATACATTTCCGAGTAAATGGTATGCTCACGAAAGACAGGTATGATGTAACTCATCACCATTATCCCTCTAACTCTGAACTGACAGTGTAAAGACACGGATGAGTACTCAACAAGGTATCTCCTTCACCGAGTTCGCTTATCAGCTCCTGCAAGGTTACGACTTTTTCGAGCTGTACAGAACCCACGGATGTACCATTCAGATCGGTGGATCCGACCAATGGGGAAACATCTTGTCTGGCATAGAACTTATAAACAAAGTTGAACATAGACCACTCTCCGGCGAGGACACCGTGAAAGAGAAGGGCTTTGCATTGACGACTCCCCTTTTAACCACTTCGCGGGGAGAGAAGTTCGGCAAGAGCGCGGGGAACGCTATTTGGTTGGAGCACGACTTGACCAGTTATTTTGACTTTTACCAGGTCCGTTCTAGCCTTTTTTGAGAGCCCGACGTTGATTCAACGACTTTAGTTTTTCATGCGGACTAGCGACGCGGACGTGCAGAAATATCTCAAGCTGTTCACGCTGTTACCTGTGGAGAGGATATCTGCCGCTGTACACGATCACCAGGTACACTTTTTCCACCCTTTTTACTGATATCACTCTAATTCTTGCTAGATGTCTCCAGAACATCGTATTGCACAAAAGCTGCTAGCAGAGGAAGTCACTTTAATGGTTCATGGCAGTTAGTCGCTGTCGCATCAACGTCTGTTCTGATTGACAGTAATCTTATTATCAGGGGACGGACTGGACGCAGCCAGAGTAGCAACTCAAGTCCTCTTTGGCACGGATTATGCTACGCTGAAGGCCGGGCAGATTATCAAATCACTGAGTGGCGATCCCCGACTAGCGTTCTGCACTGAGGAAGAGATGTTCAATACTTCGTTACCAAATCTTGCCGCAAATTACCAGCTCGTTTCGTCAAAATGTAAATCTGGCAACTTTATTTTCGACATTTACTAACTCCGCTATAGCAGCGGCACGCCAGTTGGCTCAAGCAGGTGGATTATACCTTAACAACAAAGCACAATACGATCGTCGCTTTTTCATAACCCGAGAGGTGCTCATTGACGGTAAGGTCGCCATTGTGCGAGCTGGCAAAGATCATCATCGAATTCTGGCTCTGAGATAGACTAGTTCCCATTTTCTTCTATTCCAGATGTTAACGTTAATTGACAGTTTTTGCAATGACTCGTATGAATAAGCTAGATTACATTGAAAGGTTGATTTGGGTGAATGTATCGGATCGGGGACTTCAATAGTGGACATGGCCAGTGCTGTCTGGTGGGACGACGGTTTGAGCGCAACGCAGCAGACCGAATTAGTCGTCTCGCGAAGAGGCACTCTTCGCGATAAAGAGCGCAAGGTCCTATTGTTAGTGGAGAGTTTAGTGCAAAGGTCCCAATCGCGCAATGGGATTGGCACTTACGACAAGAGAAGACATGCTTAAACGTTGCTGATGAACATCAGTTCCATGAAAAGGTTGATTTAAAGCAAACGAAGTGTCGCTTGCCTAGATCCATTGTCTATTTAGAGATCATAGACATTTCAAACTAGAAGCTCACTAGATGCAAGATGTCCATTTGAAGCGGTTCATGGTGCCCACTTTCCTGAGCTGAGGTCTGTTCGACGCAGGTTGACGATGAGTGTTTCCCAGAGACGGAAAGCAAGGTAAAGAAATCCCACCACAATCCTCTCACGAGTTGATGGCTTCACTCTCGGGTAGGGATGAAATCTCAACAGGTACGATGAACGGTAAGCTGGAAGCCGCCCAGTATCCATTGGAAGGTTAAGAAGGAAGTGGGCACGGGAGGTAGTTGTGCGTCCAGCTCCAAGACACGGACGTAGGCAGGCCAAACCACGGAAACAAGGGGGAGAGAGAGGGAGAGAGAAAAAAATAAAGGCTCCATATGCAGTTGAACTCAGACTCCGTGTCCCGCCAGGGTACTGTGACGGCAAGACCGCACCAAACGCGCAAAGCTGGCGGAACTCGGTTCGTGACGCGACTGCTTCATTTATGCTGTGTCACTTTGCTTGCGCTGAACGGTGTCGACATGCAGCGGCGCCCCAACCAGGGCTACTTGTAGCAAACTTCTGACGAGCGAACATGAATCAAGGTGAATCTTTACCGCCAGTACCCTAAATTGAAAAAGGTCTTGAGCCTAGCTAGACCACCCGGAATTGGAACACCGCTGGCGAGAGAAAAAGAAGGCTGTGGATATTCAGGGAAGGATCAGGAATGCTAACATAGGGCATAGATCGTCAAGCACACTGGAAATCGCAGGAAAAAGGTGCGCCCCGGACACCTGCAAATACTGAAAACTCTGCACTATACCTAGGAAGCGAAACGTGTTACTGCGGGTGGGAAGTTGATGCGTGACAGTGTCACAGACAGGGGAAATGATGTCACGTCACGCTAGAAACGCAAAGGCAAGTTTGTTCAAGACGACGATAATCAAACATGTGCAACTCAACGTGTGTCCGTCAAGAAGACAGCAAGTCGTTTGTGTGAGGTGGTATGACTGCAAGACTACATTCCCCCCGTCGGCGTTGTCAAGCAATCGCCACACCAGTGGGACGGCCTACTGACGACAAAGAAAAGGGCCCGTCAAATGTCCTCCGTCGTATGAATGTATTTGGAGTGAATCAAGACACTCACTCGAACAGTCTGACATGGCTGAACCCCCGGACTACCATGGGTATGCTTCCGTGGCCTGCACATCCACACAAGGGTGGTGAATACAACGACGCTTTGAAGCCGCAATAGGCGCGAGCGAGACATCAGTAAGTGCCAAAACGAACAAGACGTGTGTATGGCTTGCTGCGATCAAGAGTATGGCATTTTTCACCGTACGGTTGCCTTGACAAAATCCGCAAGATGGCCCATCGGTTCTGTGGTTTTTTATTTTTTTTCGCCGTGCACAAGGACCGACTGGCGCAGTGCGCAAGGAAGGATGACTTCAAGCACTCCCTCGACCAAGGAAAAACATCGCCAGGCAGTGGTGGCCGTACGCTGAATGCCGCACAAATTATGCTGTTTTTCCAGCAAAGAAAAAGGCGAGCGAGAGATCAGTGCGAGTGGAAAATGGCCTGGCTAGTCCTGTCGGAACAACTCCGCTCAATGGGAACCCAATGTCACGACCTGTCCGTTTTTTAAACCTCAGCGACCTCCTCTGTCCTGGTCAACGGACTACCGCTATTTTCTCCTCTCTCCTCGACAGCAGCCTCAGTGGCACAATGGCATTTTTTTGGCGGATACAAATTCCTACTAGGATACCAGTTGATCGCGTCAGTACGTTCTCAACTTAGTCGCCGCACTCCAGGCTCACACTCGACAGAATAGGGTTCTCAGCGAACAGTGTTTGCAACCGGTCATCGCTAACGAGGATTAGTCTAAAACTACATGTCTGGCCTAAGAACCAACGTGAGCTGGATCAATTATTCTCGTGGTGGGTGGGGGAATGTTGAGCGAGGATGTTGATCGCGCATATTCACTTTGGAATGCTGGTGGATCCGCAGGCGTTGTCTGCTCCATGCCAGATAAAGCATTCCTGTTGATCCTCCCCAGCTATAAAAAGTCCCCGTGCATCAGCCATCGAATTCACCACTTCCGTTCGTTACCCGTTCACATCACCTCTGCTCCCCTCTCACTCACATGCAGGACCCGAAGAAAGAAATAGCCAACATTGTCCGTACGCTTTGCACGACACGCGATGCGGACGAACTGGAAGAGACTGTCACGAGGTACTTCGTCCCAGACGCCAACTTTTCGCACCCGCTGTGCAGGGCCAACTCCCGAAACGAGATTCTTGGTCTCTTTCAATGGTACAGGCTTGCCAGTCCGGAAACGGAGATCAAAGTCACGAGCATCAGTGAGTATTCAAGCTCTGGAAGCTGATGGGCCTGTAAGCTGACGTGCGCAGTGTACGACGCCGAACTGAATGTTCTCGTCCTTGATGTCAGGGAAAAGCTCAACATTTGGTTTATTCCTCTTCCAAGCAAACCTGGCAGGTGAGCCGACGTCCGTTTTCAGTTTTAAGGCGTTGACTAATGGTTTGTGAAAGGATGATCGTCCGGCTTTGCTTGCGGAAAATAAATGGATATTACTACATAAAGTGCGAGGAAGACCTTACTCATCCTATGGTGGGATCTATCTATCTAACAGCGGGACCCCTTTGATGACAATGGCATATTGTTGCAGGATCAAATTGGATTCTTTGCCTCCCCCCTCCTGCCCCTTGCGGCAATCTATTTCAGGCTCGGCTGCCTTCTCTCAAACTTGGGCGCGTGCGTGTTCAGGACGGTCGGGTTGAACTCGGGTCTCCGGGGTGGCACTGTTAGTTATGCTGGGTTAATGGAAGCCGCAGGGTTGGCCCGAACGACTGGGGATAAGGCCAATGGAAACGCTAAAGAGTAGATGGTTCTGTATCAGTAATATTATATGTTATCTTGTATTACAGCCAATTCCACGTCGGCATGGACGATGATCTGTGATGTAGTTGAGCTGGCGTGTGCTACGTCGAGCACTAACGTGGACGCGCAGTCATCTACTTGAGACCTCCAAACGATTTGCAAGACAATGCCATCCTGGTTGCCATCGACCCCATCGTCATCCATCCCGCTTGTCGACGACGACGAAGGCTCGCATCTTCTCTCCCAGTCCTTGCCATCTCCCGATCCATTTGACGCGTCGTCGCGTATCCACACTGGAGATCTTTCTCTCTCAGAACTCTCGTTATCGGACAAACCCTACGGTCATGATGCTCCCCGCTTTAGCCTCCTCGCACCGCCCCCTGCACCACTCCACTTTTCGGTCGACCAGAGCACCATCATAGAGGGCGAGGAATATGAAGAGGAAGGAGGAGCTAGCGTTCGCGGACACGATGATCATGCCAACGATACCGTGATGCAACGCGTCGTAGCAGAAAAGACTCGTGAAGAGAAGCTACAAAGCGATTTGTTCATCCTCAAAAAACTCAATGCTTCCTTTGCGGTGCTGAATGATGCTCTCCAAGCAACAAAGGGTGCAACTCAGGTGTGCCTCGGTTAGCTCGCTGCCTAATTCAGAGCCTGACGTATCTAACTCGCCAGCAAGTGGCGGAGCAAGTATCGCAGACTGATGCGCTGTTGGACAAGTATGCCAATATGCTTGCCAAGTCCGAGACTGTTAGCCGTTTGATTTTTGATGAACGGTGGGGGGGTGCAGATGCTGTGAGTATACTCCCTCAGGGGCCCCGAGTAGCGAGACTTGGTGTTGTCTGAGCATACGGGGAGAATTGGTATTATACCGTTACTGACCTCGGCACCTTTCAGGATGAGGTAACCCTTGCCAGGGAGCGCGAGGAAGCCCTCGAACAGGCGCGAATCATGCGAGAAAGAGAAGAAGCGGTAAGTAGGGAGGCTGAGGAACGCGCACGCCGGGAGGCAGAACAGGCCGCGCAGCGAGAGGCAGGAGTGCGTGCTAAACAAGAGGCGGCAGCGACTCTTACAGCCAAGGCTCCCGCAAGGGGTCGAGGTGCAGGCGCTGTCAACAGTGGCGTTAGGGGAGTAAGAGGAACTCGGGCAACTGCAACTGCTATGGCGTCCCGTAGCACGAGAGGATTGTCAAAGACCGGTAGGCCACGATATCCCATTTTACACCGGGGATTTAGAGGTAATTGTCAGCGTCTACATCTACGTCTGCCGTTCCTCGTACAAGGTCGGCTAGCGCAACTGGCGGCGTTAGCAGCAGTGGAGGTGGCACCCGGCCAAATTCTTCTGCAAGCAGGGGTTCGGGTTTACCCAGGGGCGTTCCAAAGAGAGGCTGAAATGTCGCTGGACGTTGAAGCATGCTTCGAAGTCTCTTAGGTCTCGTGCAGCATCCTTTGCAAGTCCGTTCAAGTGGCATTTACATGTTTGACATACAGCGCTCAAGTCAGTTACTCAGAGTCGGAACGTTGAGTAACAGTCCCCGAGTTCTGCGCTCTCACTAATGGAATGCGTACGCTCCTCTTAATACCATGTGGATATGCGAAGCCCAGTATCCAAGGACTCTAACTCATAATCGAAAGTATGATAACGTGGCCCATGCCGCAGTGCTCGTTGCCGAATATACCTGCCAAGTGTCAGATCAGGCTCAAATTGCAACTGTGCGATTGGTAATTGGCTGAGCAAGTTCCAGAGGAATAGAGCATATGACTTGCACAGTTGGAGCTTTCCAGATTTGCAACTCTCCCGGTATACATTCCCGAGTTGCCAGTGCATCACCCATCCTTATTGACCAGCTCTTCGAGCTTTCAGGATTGCAGTTGCTAATAGGTGTCAGCACTTGTTGTTTGTACCCTCGAATCACAGAATGTACAAATGAAGGGAAGACAGACGAGCAGTAAAGGTATCACAAGCATCCCATTCCGTTACCTCGTACGTCACCCAACAAAACTCTACATGAACCGAGAGATGCTCGGATAGGCATCTCATACATTCTAACTGCTAACTTGCATGTTAGAAACCCACAATGGAGGAGACGGTCGTCCAAATGGTGCTCTAGAGCGCACAGAATATATGAGTGAGAACAGTGACCGCCAACGCGACCGAGAAACACGTAAAATCAGAGAAGGCCAATGAACGGGTGAGGAATGCCAGCCGTCGTGCTCTAGATGCATTATTTCCGTGTATCCTCCATCCTGAACCAACGAACACGATCCATATCACGACTAATAGACGCAAGGAATGGGAATACAAGAAGATACTCACGCTACGGCGTTCATCGGAATCATCGTGCCCTTGACAATAGGTGAACGGACATCAATTTCCGCAGCTATCCTCTTATGTGATAGATGCGTGAACCCGGCGAGTTCACACGGGTGATCACTATCTAGATGCCTTTCTGACCGAATCTTGGTTGGGCTGTCAATGTCCTGTACACGGCTGGTTATCGCGATGATTGGAGAAACGCAAGCATCAACGTATTGAGCACTGGTGGGTTTGGAGGGCTCGATCGTCAGAGCTGACAATACCAGCGGGCGGCGATAGCAGGTCTCGTGGGGACAATTCGGAGGGCAATGGACCACAATGGCGCTTTGTTCGCCCTTTCCATCGCGAGGTACTAACTGGACGTGTGATCTACCGTAGTTTCTTGGGCCGGGACTGTACTCCGTAGGTCGTTCGGCAAGATGTTTCTCGTGCACGGAATAATCAATCTTCTTTGTTTTTGCCTTTGCCTTGCCTGCACGGTGATTCTCTAGCTGTTGCACCGGATGTGACGAGTAATTATCCTCAAGCTCCCGGTTTGGCAGAGTGGGTAGGGACAAGCTTGGAGTGAGTCTTGAATGTCTCCCGCGACCAGCTCTGACGAATGAAGTGTCCGCTAATGAAATCTGGCATCGAAGTTGCACAGTGTCGTCAACGGTGTTATGGAATGGAACAGAAGATGTATCCTTTTTAGCAGGACTCGACGGCCGCGTCAGAGGTCGGGGCTTGACCCTGTCTGGATCAAAGATGCGAGATTTCGGGAGCCAAATACGAGCATCAACGCTATCTGTATGAGCGAGATCGGTGAAACTTCGATACTCTACACCTTTACTCTTGGATGGTGGCACCGGATGCAGAGGCATACACCTCGGAGGACTCAAAGTGTGTTCCTCGGTACCGGGATACGAGTTCAAGGATGACAGTGTGGGGGAAGGCGAGTCCCAGTCTGACACTTCTAGTTGGAGAGGTCTTCCTTCAATGCTCGATTCGAGAGGGTACTCGTCAACGACAGCTGGATAGACTCTTGAGGAGCTAGAGCTGAACGTGAAATGGGGTGAGAGCGGTACTACAGGAGCGTCGCGAGGAATATCGTCTTCCTCGTATAAAGGCGCATTGACTCGCGTAACATCCGTTGGAGGCGATGAAGATGTCGAGCATGAGTCTGTTGGATCCCACAATGTTCGCCTGAGCTTCGCAACCCGCGAAAGAGCGGGTGACGAGAGCGGCGTCTGCACTGGCAGTCCTGTGGATTTGGTGTCTTCTGTCAAATTCAAGGGCGTTCTCAACAACGCGGTCTCCTCCCCAAGGGGTGATAGCGGTACGTTCTTTGACTTGCCAGAGGGTTTGTCTTTTCTACCTGCATCTGGGTATGCTTTGACTTCGCCTCTCTTCTTGGCAGTCTCGAACACACGGAGCGCTTCGTCCTCTGAAGGAAAACTTTGAAAGATTGCACCTCCGGGAATGTTCCTCGTCTTGGGCCCGGCTTCAATCCTGTTTATCATCACCACGCGTTAAAACAACCGACCAATCAATATTAGGACGCGCACCAGCTTGAATATACACCAGGCTCCGTGCCAACTACGACCACGTACCACTTTCGCTGGTGAACCATGTAAAAAGAGGGGTAAACTAGTGTATGTGTCTCGTAGGCAGTTTGGGAGGACAGGAGGCTATTAATTTATATGTTCAACTTTTGCGGCGGCTGATTGATTGGCACCCCTACGTAAAGGTGCCAGGTCTGAATAGTCTATCATTCGAAAGCGACATCCTCTTCTCCTACCAACCAGGTCATACTGCTATGTATCCACCACGACTTGATCGTTGCATTCGTACATTCGAACATAAGTGAGACACCACGTCTTGCAACATATAGGGTACCTCTCTCCAGAAATCTCGGTGTCTGTGGGGAGTTCAGTCACGAGACCACAGGTAAAATGAGTTGACACACGGTATCAAATCCCAACCGCGGGCACCATACGTAGAATAATTGTAATATGCCCCCAAGGTGAAATACGCGGCGAACGCCAGAACGAGCCTATTCACGTCAGCTTAAGACGACAGGATAGCGTCAAAGAACCCTATACTTACATGAGAAAGAAAAACCCGAGACCGCTGCCAACGGTTTCAATGGGCGCGTCTTCTTCCTTACCGCCGCTGCCACTACCCTCATCTTCTTTCGGTGTCCCGGTGGACCCACAAGCCACAGAAGAACTCCAATCTACCAGAACCTGCCCATTCTCATAAGATGAAAATTGCGGGTCTGTCGTACTCTCAGCACACGTCAACGCGATCCTGAGTGACTGTGGTACAGAGCTGGAAGAAGAGGGTGGGTAGGGAGCACCATGAAGCGTTATGGCAAGACCCTCGGGTGCTAGACAGCTCCGTTAGATTCGTAGACAATGGTGAAATTGCATCACCGCACGTACATGACAATGCAGACGTTTCAACTTCGAGATCCGATGATTGTGCAATGGGCACGACTGCCGTGATACGATCGAGGTTATCCACCTTCTTATTTATCATAGTCAGGCATGCCCTTGTACCTGGAGGACACTACACAACGAATTACGGTCAACTGAGAGGACTGTTCCACGTCAAGCATACCTGGTCTTCCGCAGGCCTATCCTCCACCTCTGTCAGGTCCGCACACAAATCAAACCTCAGCTCATCAACGTAGGAACTTGGGGGCGATTCCCTCGTGCGACTTAACACCTTGGCGCCTCCAAGTTCTGATAAATCATATTTCAGCTCCCCTACCGAAAAATGACAATCTTGTGCAGCGGCGTGGAAGGCGTGTGAGAGGAGGAATACAACAGAAATAATATGTAAAGCGTAGGATGTTTCTGGTCTTCTGTGTACTGGCATTCTGGGTCAATGTGGAGAGAAAATAAGATGGTAGAGGCAACGGCGAACAGAGAGTGGACAGGCCGGTCTGAATCTAGTGATTACATAAGACACGCGTGAACGCGTAAGGATGTCGGATTAGGCAAAGGTCTTGAAAGCACCGGCGAGCTGCTTGATCTTGGACAACGACCATCTGGAGTCATGGCAGGTCTAGAGGGACTCATCTCTCTTATTTACCACGAGACTCAACAATCTGGGTCAATGCTTTGTGCTCAACATGCACTGAACTCACTACTTCGTACGTGGACCGCAGCTCTCAGCGTTATCGGTCATGTTCACAAAGGCGCATATTACACGGCAGAGGGGAACTATGTCAGTAATATTTCAGTATTTGGCCCTTCATCACATCGCTTACTTGATCACTCCAGTTCACCGCCCCAGATCTCTCTGAGCTTGCACATCATATTGATGATCTCGAGCAGAGCTACGACGAAGACATCAGGGGCCATGCTAGTGCAAACATGGATGATACAGGTACTTCTCTGGATCCGTACAGTTGAATTAAATTTCACTGCCTTTCTTAGGGTTTTTCTCAGTGCAGGTCTTGGAGAATGCACTCCACGTATGGGGCTTAAGGTAAGAGCATCCGACCATTTCCATGCACGCATCATCATCGCACCAACAGTCTGGTTCGGTGGCGCTCAGAAGCCATGAAGCCCTATCAAAATCATCCGCAGTAAGTTTGTTTGGCGTGCACTTCAGTAATCGAACTCATGGTAACCCATAGCACCCAGAGTGCATTTGTGCTGAATCAAAACCAACATTGGTACACCCTTCGTCATTTCGGTAGCTCCGGAGAAAACGGCCACTGGTTCAATTTAGACTCGACCAAGCCATCCCCTCAATGGGTCAGCAAAACGTATCTCGGCATGTTTCTCCAACAGGCAGAACAAGATGGTCAGTCGACAATCTTGACATGATTTTCAGCTATTCTGATACACCGTAGGCTACTCTATATTTGCAGTAGTACCTATCGACCCCTCAAATGCTCACCCTCTCCCTCGAACAGATGCGGATGATGTTGCATCGACTCTTTCAGAACCATCATCAGCCTCTTCGTCCAGGCCCCGCATCTTTTCTCCATCTGAACCAGGCTTTGAAGACGAAGACATGGACCTTCAGGCCGCCCTGCAAGCCTCGCTGGCCAACGCTGAGCAAGGGGGCAGTACGAGCAGTAGTCGTCCCTTCAACAGACTGGAAAACTATCCCTCGCCTGTGATCCCTTCTTCTCGCACTTTCCCGGGGTTTATTCCCGATTCCGCGTCTTCCGCGCGGGAAAATACAAGTGAACGTCGACTAGGCATCCCCCCCAATCAGGATCGTTATGGAAACGCTGATGTTGACCCCGTCAACGCTTCCATGGAAAGAAATCGGATCATCATGGAGAGGATCCGCCAGGAGCAGGAAGCAGCCTTGCGAGAGCAGTACGAAGACGAGATTTTACAGTTTGGTCAAGCTCAAGAACCCTACTCACGACAACGGCGCGAAGCTGAGGCGGACGATGAAGATGAACTGCTTCGAAGAGCGATGGAAGAGTCACTTGCGGAACATCGTCCTCAGAGAGGCGAAGACGTGGAGATGACGGACTTGGATAACGAGGAAGACTATGACGCACCCGTGGCGAGGCCAGACACCCAAACGATGGATAGAGTTTACGACGACGACGACGCAGAGCTGCAGGCAGCCCTCAAAGCGTCTCTGGAGACGATGCCGCCTGGCTTCACTCTACCATCGAGCGCTCAACCACCGCCACCACAGCGATTGATACATGTGCCACTCGGCGC
>JBBPJJ010000509.1:0-18006 GCA_038088635.1 Veloboletus limbatus
ACTGCATATATAGAGATTTTGCGAGACTCTGGACACATTCCGTTCACCATGGTCCTATGCAGTTGCACTATCTGTGAGGGAAAAGAAGTTAGTAAAGAGGTGAAACGAAATCATCAACGCAATGAGCACAGTCAGCTTAGTTTGCAGGTCCGGGATCAGGCATCCACTAGGGAAAAGGTTCTTCATGTTCTTGTCACGTCGATTACCAGCTAAACGGGACCCTAGTCAGATGAGCGGACAGTCTCTAGACCATCGATCGAAGATGTGAGTCCGATCCTGATGGATGGATTGACAACAGAACATCATGTAACAATTCTGTAGGACGGATCAATCGACGATATTGCACAGAATATATCAAGAATGACCTTACAAAATGAGGTGAGTTGACTCAAATGCGGTCAACAGAGGCTGATGGTACTGGAGGACTCATCAATCGAGGAGATCTCGTGAAATATATTCAAAATGACCCTACAAGACGCAACGATGGCTCACCATGCGACACCAAGAGGACTGGGCATCCATCCACCAAATACTACCACTCCATTTGCCACCACCCCACTGAATCTTACACCGCAACCAGAGCATAACCCTTCAGATACAGTTTTTGCCGAGCTTGCTCTCATCGACCACGAGCTACACAGGCGAACACGAAATATTTCCACCATGGTAGACAGCTTGGACATGCAAGGGATGCAGGAGGCAGTAATGATGGCGCTAAGGGAGGGGTTAGTCTGGTTAAAGGAGCACAAGGATAAAGTCACATACCTGGATGTCGCAGAGGATGAAACGAATAGGCTACTTCGCAGCCAATTGGTGGACAATATGGTGGGTGTTCTCGCGGCTCTGGAGAGGATCAAGATGACTCTGGAGGCACGAACTGCGGAGGATGCCTGCCAAAGGGAACACGCAGCGGAAACTGTCCACACTGGTGAGACACCTTAAGAAACATAATCTTCAGTTGCTCATCAGCTTATAGAAAGTAAATTCCACCAACGTTTCCAAAAGGCCAACCCGACTATTTTCTTGCCGATGCTCATAGCACTCATTCTCAACGTCTTTGGGCATGTCACACGCTCCTGGTGCAATGCTTTGTTGGGGTTGCTGAACCTATTGTTGTCTACACTTCTTGGGGAGCCCACAGCGCAGGAAGGGATGACTGGACAACCAGGGGTGGGTATAAACAACTATCTGCCCAGTGATATACGCACAACTTGCAAAAAATTTGGCCTTCACCCCGTAATCCACACCTATGCGGCCTGCCCCAGATGTTGCAGCACGTATCCGCCTGTCTTGGATGGGAAACACAGTGTCTACCCCGAATGCTGCATGTTTACAAGGTATCGAGGAGGTCAACCCTGCCGACAATTGTTAGTCAAAACGGCGAAACGGGGCCGTATGAAAGTTAACGTGCCCATTAAGCCATTTGTGGTTCAGGATTATGGAGACTTTTTGGTGGGACTACTAAGTTGTCCTGGCATGGAGGAAGCACTGGAACGCGGAACGCTGCTCAATGATGCACATCAGCTCTGGGATATCAAGGATGGGACCGCGATTACCGAAGTCGAGGGTCCCGATGGGAAATCCTTCATGGACGGGTTGAAGAGGAGTGACCTTCGCCTAGCCTGGAGCCTCAGCATTGATTGGTTCAACCCTCATGGAAACAAGACTGCCGGCAAGAAGAAATCAGTGGGCTCGATCGCGATGACCATCCTCAATCTCCCCCCTAGTCTTCGGTACAAACCCGAGAACATCTATTTGGTGGGCGTCATTCCGGGGCTGAGGGAACCTTCACTCTATGAGATAAACCAATTCCTCTGACCTCTCGTCGACTGCTTTGTGGCCGCTTGGGAGACTGGAACTTGGTTGACAAAAACCATAGTGCATTCCATGGGTCGCTTGATACGATCAGTTATTGCTCTGGTCATTAGCGACCTGCCAGCTGCTCAAAAGATCAGAGGCTTCGCGGCCACCATGTCACGGCATCTCTGTAACCTTTGCTGGCTGCAAAAGTCAGATATAGGGAGCTTCGACTACAATAGTTGGAGACGCCGCACCTCCCAGGAGTACCGTGAGGCAGCCGCCCAATGGAAAGACGCAGATACCAAGAAAGATCGCGATAAGATCTTCAAAGAAACAGGTGTACGGTGGTCCAAGTTGCTTTGCCTGCCATATTGGGACCCCACTCGCTTCCTCATTGTCGATGGCATGCATAACCTTTTCCTTGGGTTAACGCAATTTCACTTCAGAAACCTTGTCGTTATCGATAAACAAGGGAATAAAGACTTACGCAAGTCTCAAACGTCGCCAGCTAAGCCCATGGACCCCAAAGAATTGGAGAAAGGGAGGAACATCTTCGGAAAAAATTTGATGGAGACTGCATTGAACCGATTACATGCACTAGTTTTGCTTAAGGTAGTGGAAGAACGCAATGCACTCGGCACACTCAAGTCTTCTTCACGGAGGGGTCCTACAAAGAAGGATATGGTGAGCGTACTGATGGTGAGCTTGTTTACTTACGTTACAAACATATCTAATGCAACCAAGTCCACACCGATAGGGCCGAGTGAAGATAATTTCACGATGGGAGTAGATAGCAAAGAAAGTGGTGATCATGAGATGTTATTGGGGGACGAATTCATGGAGGAATGCAGGGTCAATGAGGAGGAGGTACAGCAAGGGAAATCACAATTGTGCGAACCCCTATCGAACGATGAGATCAATCACATTCAACAATGCTTGGCAACGATAAGAAGACCTTCCTGGAATCGAGGCCCACCCACTAATCTTGGCGATGCAGAACACGGCAAGCTGAAAGCAGAGGAATGGTGGTCGAGCATCGAGTTTGATCTGCCAGTCGTTCTGTACAAGTTATGGGATGCCAATTCCATGAAAGACGAGCAGGCGGTCCGACGGAAGAAATTGGCGCATAGCACTATGCTTTTGGCTATGGTGATCAGGTGGGGGACATCTCATGTCACCTCCACAAACCATGCGTATCAGTATATGAGATATATGAAGGCATATCGGGAATGTGTCGCAGAAATCTTCCTGGAAGTAACTTGGCGTCCAAATCATCATGCAGCTCAGCACGTGCACGAATTCTTTTCCAGGTAAGAACTGGCTTTAAACCTCATTACATTCGCTGACGTCGCGCCATCAAGGTATGGTCCAATGCACGGATGGTGGATGTTTCCGTTTGAACGGATTATCGGAGTGTTGCAAAAAAGTAGGATGAACAACAAAATGGGTAAGTGACAATAATCCAGGATGGAATAAAGCTCACCAAAAGCAAGGCGAGTTGGAGGAAACTATGCTCCTCAGTTTCTGTGCGGGAGCGAAGGTGAAAGCCTTGCTTCAGGATGAAGACTCTGCGATGGTCATTAAACAGGCAGGCACTATATTACAAAGATGCAAGAATACGCAGGGCGACACTTCATTCGATGCAGACATCAGCCTTCTGCACGAAATTCTGATGACAGCCAACGTACCTGGGTCGCAAGGCCATGACACAACCGAGGAGATTCCAACACCCACGGGTATAGCGGATACGCTGTTGAGCAAAGGGGTTAATACACAGAATGGTAAAATTACAGCATACAAACGCTACCGTCTGCACAGTATCCAGCACGCGACACAAGAGGCATCGCGAACTGATTGTTTCATTTTCTTCAAAGAAGGCTCCGCACTGGTCCCAGGTAGAATTGAAACTATTCTTGGGGTGAGGTCAGCCGATGGGAGGCATGAATACTGGGCAACAGTTCGCAGATGCTTACCCATACCTGATGGAATGCAAGATCCTTTCCGGGAATACAGAGACTTTGGAGCTGGTCTCTGGCTGGATGCCTATATGGATTATTTGGACGTTGTCCCCTTGGCACCAGCGAAGATCTGTCACTCGATAAGTATGCCATGGGTGAGAGGAATCTCTGTGATCAAAGCATTGGACAGGGTAAGTGATGACATAAATATACTACACCAACTTATACAATGGAAAGGCATTCGATGGTTGAGAAGCGCAACCTTCTTAGCGCAGATCGATTCTTCTTGTTTGTATTGCTATCTCAGCATGAACCATCGTTCTGTACATGTAGCAAAATTGCTACTTGAGTGTACTAGCAATTTACAAAGGGTACACAAAGGGTGTACTCAAAGAGGACTAATGAAGTGTACTAATAATATGAACTACATGGTAGAAGCGGAAAAAGAATGTGTGGGAAAGATTTCGTCTCATATAGTGACAGCTTATTTCAAACTCAGACACTCCATAATTTGAACTCAGTCATTTCTAAGCTGGAAATCAATTGGTGTGGCATTCGGCTTCGGCAGGCAATCATGCCAAATCAGTGAAGCTTAGTGGAGTACAATGTTGCATAGATTGAGTCTCCTTGCCTAATGTGTAGCGACTTGTACGATTATCTAGCATTTGAGATCAATCCTCGCTACGGCTGCTCGCAGACAATCCAATCGTCCTGTCTGGTGTGTATTTTATACGGGAATACATTAGGTACAGAATCTGGGGGAATATGCCTCAAGCCTAAGAGGGGACCTCAGCATGGACAATGCGACTCCAGGATATTTCCTTCTCTTTGGCCGGCGAACCGTCAAGCCGGCACACAGTAACACGTGAATGTTTTTTGAATGAAGAGGTGACCCGCAACATCGCACCAACGAATTCTCTTTCCACACCATCCCTGTCCCCATCCTTGATAACCATGCATAACATGTTTTCCTCCTTGGGGGGATAGGGTTCGAGGTATTTTTCCGGAATATCCACTCGGAGAATGCTTGCACCTTTCGAATGAGCGGTCAGCATGACAGCGAGACTAGAGACCTGTACTGGACCCCCCAAGGCTGACTGCAGGGGATCAGGGACGTCAGACTTCACGAGGTGGTCGTCGTAGACAGTTCTCCAGCCGGGAAGAATCTTAAACATGATATGATATAGTTTAAGATTCTCCCTGACTACCGGGTGTAACATGAAGCCGAGCTCTGAAAGGGATATAGTAAGAAAACCTACTAAAAAGAACTTTACATACTGGTCAATGGGGCGCTGGGCGAAATATCGTCGGCATCTACCAACCAAGGGTTGGAGGACCTAGGGGAAGCCGGGGCAATCGGGGAGGTCGGAGGAGGAGTTTCTGCCCTGGGTTGCACCGGAATTGCATTGTCGCCTGCTGGAAAGTGGCAACGATTGTGAGGACCTCGGCAGGCGTCAACACTCTTCCCCCAAGTGTAGTTCCAGCCTCTCTAACACAGAAACGTTTGTTGGAAAAACATCTTCACTGCGTAACCCAAAGACTCACCTCACGACAACGTCATCCTTTCTGAACTCTGCTGGAGCGGCATTACCATGAGCAACTACACATGTATGTTCGCTTATGGTGCGCAATGTTCCCCGCCAGCCTTTGTACTTGCCGTGGATGATTAAGATATCCTTTCCTTGGTTGCGATGGGATTCGTCCCGCTCAATTATCTGGGTCCAGTCGTCGTGGGCAGCGAATGTGATGGGAACACAAAACCTTGTCTGATAAAAAGGTCAGTCAGCGGAGGGAGGACTTTGGAGGGTACATACCAAGGTCAGATCAGTCACCACCAACGTCTTCTTCTGGAGGTCAACCGCACTAACTTTCCCTTTTTTACCTAGCAAATCGCCTCGTATGACAACAACGGTATCTCCAGGTCTCACATTGTAGCCACGTTCTGCAGAGAATGTTAAAGCGGTTGTGGGACGGTAATAGGAGACCGATGCAACTGGTACTTGAACTGGCGGTCGGGTCGAGTCGATGATTGAACATAGCTGGACCATGCCCGAGCGGACCATTACTACTGACCCAGTTATACCGCGGTGTGGGCCTGATGTGATGCATGCAGTGTCCCCAATCTGCACACTATCAGGCATTTCTTCGCCAGAACTCCCGATGGGTCCAGACAGCGGGAGATCAGGAGTGTACGACTCCAACAAGAATGGCAGAGCATGAATCTGATGAATGATTGGAAGTGAGATAGATATCAGTCTCATTAATAGAAATTAGACTGGAAGTAACTCACGGAGTTGTATGTGTCATCCAGGAATGTGACTTCGTGGGTCATCACATCAACCTCTATAACTGAGCCGAATTTGCCTATGTTCTGGTGGTGAACGTTGAGCGCGTCGCTGTGAGGGTCAACAACTATTCGCACGACATCCCCAGGGGAATAAACCCGCTCCACGTCAGACATTGGTATCATGAATGAATGATCACCGTCTAGCGATTGCACAGTTACGAAACTGGATTCGTGATCGACAGAGAGCAGTGTTGCTCGGGTAGTAGCATGGCTAGCATGGTTTACCATTACAAGGTCGTTTATCTTCCAAAGCTGTCGGTGATACGCTTGGAGGGTATCCTTCATGAATCTGGGATTAATCCCAGATTCAACATGAAGGGAAATTTGGTGAGGAGAGGGAGTGGACAAAGTTCTTGCTTGTTGAGGCAGTAGCTGCATCAGCAAGAGCCCCGACACGTAGTGGTGGCGGTGATAGTTGTAACAGGGGAGGGTGTGTATAGGTGAGGACAGGGTGCCTATGTGAGTCTCAGGAGAGAACAGCCGATGGGCACGGATGTCTTGGCCTATGAGGTCCTTGTCGAAGTGGCGTGGGGGCAGCTCCAGTTCTCGGGATTCAACCAGAATGTCGAGTGCTCCAGAGTCGTTGCATGATAGAACATATCCAAGGTCCCCGTCATACCGCCCACGCTTTGAAATAATGCACCAAGCAGGAAAACCTTTCTTCAAGCCACCGAACAAATCTGTCAATGATATACGTTCTTCCATGGGTACAAGCATCCAGCTTCGGACACAGTTAGCATGAGAAGGGGGGATGGCTTGAAGGAATGCTCGCGGACT
This sequence comes from Veloboletus limbatus, assembly GCA_038088635.1. Lineage (NCBI taxonomy): Eukaryota > Fungi > Basidiomycota > Agaricomycetes > Boletales > Boletaceae > Veloboletus > Veloboletus limbatus. The sequence goes on from JBBPJJ010000509.1 coordinate 6,883, forward strand.
CAGAGCCAAGACAGTTGCACGCCCATGGAGGCCTTTCAAAACAGATGCGCTCAAGCGCGCTTTGTTCCAGGCCTCTACAATATAATTTGCCGAAAACCCTTGTGTATAAGGAATTAATTACTCAAAGGGAATGACTCTGAACATGACACCCACCAGGAATGATCCGTACAGAATAAAGCCTTGATGGTCCCTGGGACCCCTGAGGGGGGTCCAATGGTGGCGAGGGAGGGGGGGATTGAGGCTGGAAAGTGGGGGTTGGAAGATGAGCGGATAACCTGTGACGATGCTCCCCCAATGAAATAGTTTTGAAGGTTGCTTCTCGTTTGTCCAGGTCTTGCTCGAAACCAAGGCTAGATATTAAATCTTCCCAGTAGCTGATGTTCCTGTGGTTTCCTCGGTGGAAGTCCATTATCTGCGTCAGCATTTCGAAAGATACTGAACCAGTCAACCAATTGTTGACTGCGCAATGGATACCCTTGTCGTCCAAGAGTTCTAAATCGTTATCAGCCATCTCGTCATCATTGCTTGTATTGTCCCCTTGTTCCATGTCACGCTCACCCTCATCGCCATGTCCATACTGCCGTGCAATTCCATCAATTGCTTGACCGTATCTTGAGGGACCCACGCTCCAATCGTATGCATAGATGCGACACCTGGGAATTTCCTCTCGTGCCGGCTCAATGGGGTGGTCGGAGATAACGGATTCACCTTGTACATGTTAGTATAGGAAGCAGGGGAACTAGGCGACATACCATCCTCTTCCTCGTCCTCGTCCTCCTCGCTAACTCCGGCTTCCAAATCGAAAAACTGAGATACTCTCCTTCCTGGCGGTCGTCGTTTGGAACCGGCTACCGGAATCTGCGTGCCAATCAGTTGAACAAGTAAGTTGGAATAGACCAGATACATACCCTCCAACGTTTCCGCTTTGGTTGACTCGGAGTGGACGACGGGCAGCTACGTTTCAGATTTGATGGTCCTTAAGAAAAGAGCATGACGGTAAGTATAGAAGCAGGATACTGCTTACCAGGAGTGGCTTGTGTGCCGGCAGACGTAGCAGCAGGTGCTGGATTCGGATCAATTGTAAAGGAGAGCCTACGGGCACTCATCCCGGCTTCCACTGCCGCAATGGCTGCGAGATCATCTTCGTCTTTGAAGTGCGTGAAAACCTGATTGAATACAGGCTTCCAGTCCCCGTGGTCGTACCCGCCGAGTTGGCTGAGTCCGTCGGAGAGTGTTGAAAAATCGATCTCACTCTTAGCCCATTGCATCACCAATCCCCATGCATCAAGGCGATCAACCAAAGGGGATCTGGCGGGACCTCGAGGGTATATTAGCAACAGCAATCCAGGATACTGAAAGGCCACTCACCGAGCGCATTCATGGAGGCCGACATACCTATGTATTTACTTTTTTTGAGTGGGTGGTTGAGTTAGATTCTGCTCAATGTTATTGTATTAGCTCTATAATTCGCACTAATCGAACTAATGTATTTACATTTTCTGAGTGAGTGGTCGAAAAGAACGTCACGACGCGCTTGACGCGCCATTTGTAGTGACAGCCAATTTGGGAACGTCACATGGTCTTGGTCTTGCATTGAGAACCTAATTTGGAAAGGGTTATTAAAGGCTTAATCCGGTAAAGGAACGCTGCTAAGAGCGGCTGTCACCTATTGAGGAGTTTTGAAGCCTGAGGTCCCGAGGGCCCAACAAGCCATACTTCATTAAGCATTGAATAAATGCTTACAGTAGACACAGGAGGTAATAATGTACATCGGTAATAATGTACATCGGGTATTTGTATTTACAGACGGCCATGAATGAATGGAAGTGTAAACCTTCCGAAATCTTGTGCTAAGATGAAGATATCATTAGATACAAATGGTGGTAGGCACCGCATGGCGATGTTCACAGCAATACAAATGAGCGCAAAAAAAATCATTTGCTTAGTGGAGGATGGACGCTCATTCGATACAGTAGGGGGAGCGGGACTCTATTAAGCTCATTGAGTGGAATACTGTGCTTATAATTAATACTGACCTGTTTGTGTGGTGCCCAAACCTTCATGCTGCTGTGTCCGTTCAAAGCACTTCTGCGAGAATGCACCCGTTATCATTTTCAAATGCCTAAGGAAGAGGTAAATTTTAAAGGGGGAGGGAGATATATGAAAGAGAAGCTTCACCGTTACGGAAACGATAAGATCACCAGCTAAGGATTTGGGATTAGAACACCCACAAACATCGATGTATATATAAACATACCACTACCATGATCGAGTTGTTTTTGAAAAATACCCATCTGGTAGTCAAACACACGCACGAAACCGTTGTCCCCACCAACTATCACTAATCCGAGTTCCCAAGCGATTGCGATTTGCATCGGTGCATTCGTAAGGATCGTATGCCGATAGCTTTGAGTGCACTGCATTGAGGGCAGGGTGTATAGATCCACCCCATCTCGCAAGTTGGAAATAAAAAGCTGTTGGCCATCCAGACATGCACTTCCACTGATCGATGGATAGGTATACGATAATCATTGTTTGAAGAATAGCTTACATTCGTCCATTTACTTTCTTCTTCCACTTGAGATCCCACGGATTCATTGCGAAACAGAATCTACTTTAGCGTAAGACAGTTGAATTGAGTGAAGATACAAAGTAGGACGCACACCATGCTGAGATAAGTAACTAGGACACTTGAGCCTTGATCAAAGAAACAAATAGAGCGAGCCACATAGGGTTGCTTCTCAATGTTGACAGCCAACGAAACGAAAGATTCTGTCAAAAAGGTTACAACTGAGCTGGGGCCAAAGAGTCTGATGGAACTTACTGGCATCTGGGCCTACTTTCCATAGCCCAACCTCACTGTTACCCACACTTGCCAAACGACAATGAGAAGGATCCCAAGCCAGAGATTCAATGGCACCTCCATGAGCAAGCGTAATCAAGCAGAAATCAAATAGGGGTTGGTCTTTGCCTCGCTCGTACAAGTGAATGTTACCATCGGATGCACCGAATACAAACACATCTTCTTCACCATCTGAGAGCTTGATCCAAGCAAAGCAAGATATGAACCCAGCAGAGGGGACGCAGAACTCCTGAATCATCTCTCCTGAGGAGAGGTTCCAAATAACGACCCGGCTGTCATTGCCTAGCTGAATAATGAGATGAATCCGGGCAAAGAAGTAGGGACGGACCTCCACTTAGTAGCATTGATCCATGGGGGCTAACAGCCAAGGCATTAACTGCCTTCGTGTGTCGCACGAGGGTAAATTTGGCATAGAACTGTACAATAACCATCAGTGTGCTTAACAAATAGCAAGTACACCACTCACATTGAGCTGGCTGGAGTGCATGGTGGGATTCTAACTCTTAAGAGATAACGCAGCGGTTCGTTCATGGCACATAAATACATGGATGTGTTATTGTTGTCGACGCATGTTGCGATGCACAAATGCTACCAAAATTTACCTCACGTCGTCAAGCCGCGTTACAACTAAGTTACCCTAAACTACTACACAATTGTCTTGAGCCCAGGAACGATGGGAAAGGGGAGGGGGAATACAAAAGAATCTTTACATGGTACTACATTTGGGAGTGGTGGAATTGTGCGAGCGTAGGTTCAATGAGGGGAAGAAAAAAGGAACAAATGTATCTTTATATAATCTATATAGTGCGATGCGATTTTGAAACCCAGCTGATAAGTCCGCCTGAACACAGTGTCAACAAGAGTGTAACTATGCCACTCGTTAGGGAGTGACATCATACATTGTATAAGGCTTCTCTCAAAAGAAAAAATGATAGACAGTTGCTAGGAAGGGCTTAAACAAAGAGCATATTTATGGGAGTAGAACAATGGGAGCGGTAAAGAGCATAATTACTCCTGTCGTTGGGTAGTGACAATATTATACATTTTATGAAGTTCACCTTGTCGAACTGGAAATACCCAGAGTGGAATAATGGCAGCGGTGAAGAGAATGCATTAGCTGGGGGCGGTGCAACATTGTATTTGCACACTGTATATAAAGTACATATTGCCGTCATACAGCCGTCATCGTGCAAATGCCCAAGCAGCCTTGGTCCTATCATTGTTATTTTCCTCTGTTAATATGCCAATCTGTCTTTCCTCCTGATCGCGCAGTAACTCCCCCTCCCCTTACACAACACAATGTGTTTCTTCGAGAGGACATCTCTACCGCCCAGCCAGAAGAACCTATGCCAATACAGAAAACCACATCACAGGCGAAGGTTCTGATCCCTAAGCCGCGCGGAGAAGTCTCAAGGATTAATCGAGGCAGCTACAATCTTTCAGATACGCTAGGATGGCCAGCAGCTGAGTACGAGGAGATTCGAGTAAATAATCCACTTTGTCTTCCTTTCGTCCATACCCTGACGTATCTAGTCATTTGTCATCCAGCTTGCTCAAGAGCATTTATTCCTAGCGAAATCGTATAGCCGGCAACCTCAAGAACAAATGCAAATTGTGTTTTGCAAAGTCAGCATCAACCTCTTTGAAAGCGCTTAAACTGACATTAGGTAGTCCAAGGAAAGGTACCCGCTGCTGAATAATTACGACGGTGATTGGGTGGTTTCGGATTTCCTTAAGATGTATCTCAAAAATACGTCTGGGTGAGCGGCCTAAAGAAACATACCTAGTGCTAGATGTAGAAATATTGTGAATAAGGAATGGCCAATTATCCACTTTAGCAATGGCCTTGGTGCTGGCTCATCGAAGCCGGCTGGACGCGGTCATACGAAATAAGAGCATGGTCAATCCCTGCCTCGTTGTGGAGATGCAGATAAGCATACCACCAAATCAGAATTGTGGGCATCGTGTCCTGAAGTGATGTCCCCCAGATCAGCCACGTTAAGATCTTCCATGGTTTGGGATAAAATGCAGTCACAGGCCCTGTATCGGGCAGGAAAAGCAAAGTTTGCTTCTCGCATAGTGGCATGCGAGCAGTGGGCAAGACGAATCGAGATCTTGGATAACCCCTCTTCTATTGTAGAATTGGGATGAAATGCAGACACGCCGTGGCCCTGTTTTGGGCAGGAAAAGCAAAGTTTCCTTCACGCATAGCAGCGTGCGAGCAGTGGGCAAGACAAATCGAGATCTTAGATAACGAGCCTTGTTGTTGGTGAAGCCTGAGCCGAACTGTGGGAGTGAAAGACGAGGATCTTGCAAGCATCATCTCTTGGGGTAGTACCTTGCAGATCAGATCGATCAACCACGCCAAGATCTCCATCGCAAAGTAGTACTCACTTCAGCCTCAAAATCTTCTTGAGTTCCGCTGGTCGATACCCCCTTCATAGCGATTCAGAACAACTCGATTTCGTTTATTAATCTTATAACAACACTAGTTACTACATTTTCAACAACGCCATGGATAGTAGGAGGGAATCCAGGTAAAGTACTACTATAAGTGCGTGTGGAGTGGAAAAGAAAGCGTGGGGAATTTTCGGTCCTAAATAGTGACAAGCGATTTAGGACTTAGCACACTCACAATTCGAACTCAACAGTGGCGATGCATCACTAGTAAAGATTCGTCAGCTAGTTGGTAAAGGACTTTCCGAGCTGATTTTAACGAGCAGGCGAGACCACTAACATATGTAAAGACTAGTTCTCATATTGATTCGGCACACTAATAATACCAGTGTAGTCTCCCGAGACAATGGAGATCTCACAGGGACTTTTTGGATTCTTTCCATGCTCCCGGCATGTTGGCGTGTTCACCTACTATGACAAGAGTAAATAAGATGACATGATAAAAAACCAATTGAACGTACTGGATGAGGGGGGAGGCTGGCGCGAGACGAGGGAACGAAGGGACCCGCTGCCCAAGGTAAGCGCTCTGGAGGAGCAGTGAAGGACCACTTGGGTAACAGAGCATAGGGTGGCAAATAAGGTTTTTTGAAAGACCTTCCTGATCGTGCCCTTGCGCGTGCCCTCGACCTAAATTATTGTTAGGGCTCACGTAACTAGTGTTCCGCAACATTGACTCACCCTGCCATGATCAACCATGGCCACGTCCTCGTCTAGAGACCCCATCCCCTCACTGATTGTACCAGAACAATCAGCCATGGACACGTCCCCATCTAGGGAACTGCTAGCAGAGGCAACCGGTGTTCCCTCGCGGCCTATCCCCAGCGCTAATTTAATTGCTTGATCCACCCACACCTCAATCTCATCGTACAAAGCGGAATCAAGCATCTCAAGTTCACGTTCCAGTGAACATCTGGCTTGGATTATCCGCTGGATTGTTTTCCGAAGGTCACGCCTTGGACGCAAGGTAGAAGTCTCCTATAATGATCAATTATCCATGAGCCGAGGATCACACATACAATGGTAATGACGACATACCCTAAAGGGGGACCCCAACCCATGTGTGGAAGGACCGGTGACTCTGGTGAACGGTGCACCTTCAAAGTCCGTAGCTGCCAGACGGTGAGGGGTAGTGGGCAGCCTTGCGGAGAGGGACAATGATGTCATAGAATGGGAGAATGGGCTATTGAGAGTAGTGATGGGAGATGGTATTGTGACGCGGGAATGGGGGTAGCGATGGTAGGGTAGGTAGCGGGTGTCATAGAACTCATGAGAGGAGGTTTCCAGCTTCATTGCAATGGACTCTCAGAGTCGCCGTTTGTTCACTTTATAACTATTTTCGAAAACAATTGTTGATACAAATACATACCCTATGATTGGGCAATCTCTTTCATCCGTATTGCCATAATAACTACATACGGCCATGGTTTCTTTTGTTGACAATATGTGCTAAAATTCCACTACAATGGAGAGTGCTAACATGGAACGGAAAGAAAGATCTTATTACCAAAAATGGACTGAAATAGTGAAAGCCAATTTCAGACTCAGCACAGTAGCTGGGTTTGTCTGAGTTGAAATCGGCTGTTACTATTTACGATGGCCGTTTTCCCACACATACTCTTTTCCTCTCCGTCATCAACTCTCTAAGGCACTCCAACCCACTGTGTTGTCGGACTAGTACCCTGAACTTGTATGTGTTGCGATGTGATGGTACTACATTCATTAGAACTATTAGTGTAATCTCTATGATTGTGATTCAAGTTAACTTATTATCTTATTAGTGTGATATATGACCGTAAAATTTCTGGCGATATAAAGCTTGAGCCGACGAGTTGTCCTATTCGGACACTAACAATAATTGATTCAAGCTTGGGGTTTACCTGGTATGTCTGTTGCTGAACGATCATTATTGTTTTTTCTCTGATACTTTCCTGTGCCTTGATACATAGGTGTCCCGTGATGTGTCCGGATGGAGTTAGTCTTCAAGTGAGGGTGGCTCCATAAAGAATAGAACCAAAAAATCAGACTTAATGTGCTAGCATCGTAATGTGCATCCCAGATCTGGATTGCGGGCTTGGTTGTTGTAAGGTATGCAGTGTAATCCCTATTGTTGGACAATCTGTCGTTCATGGGTGTGCTTTGGAATGCAGACCGAAAATCAAATTTAAGCAATGCGTTGGGGTTGTAATATGCATTCCGGATCTAGGTTGCAGGCCCGATCGTCGTAAGTATCATAATCTCTATTGTGATCCGTTGTTCACGGATGTAGAATGCAGATCGAAAAGTAAAAATCTAAGTAATGCATTGGCGTTGAAATGTACATTCCGGATCTGGGTTGCGGGCTTGATCGTCGTGAGTATGCACCGTAACCTCTATTGTTATTTGTCATTGGATCCCTGGTGACGCAGTACAGATATTGTTTCGCCATCACTATGAGACTCAGGCGGTATTTTCTCGCTGGCCGATCCATGTATATTTAATCGTAGTTCTTTCCTAGCGATTCACAATCATATCAATTCCTCAGCATTAGACCACCAGATCTTCATCTTCAAGTTTTTGTTGATGGGAAACTCGATCAGCCGCACCCTTTATCTGCAATTACCGGATGCTACCAAAGGTAAGACCTTTGCAGCGTGGAGATCGGTGCTAAATTATCCTAGTACAGTTGCTTCACGGCGTTAATACCTCCCACCCATTAGCTCCCACAAGCACCTCCGAGATCAAGCGGAAATACGATACCGCCGAAACACTTCCATTGACACGCCCCCTCCGCACTCTTCCCCCCTTGCCTCTCCTCTCTCCTCTCCTCACCTGCGGTCCATCTGGGGACAAGCGCGTGTGGGAGTGTGACATTGTCGCAGCACATCCATCGAAACGTCCTCTCAACACTTTTCTTCCCTTGCCATCCTCTGTCGAAACGGTCCCATTCGAACTCTCCTTTGGCCCTCTTTCCCCCTTGCCTTCCACCACTATCCCCACCCCTCCCCTCACCTGCGAGTCCTCTGGGTCCAAGCGCAAGCAAGAATGTGATACCGTCGCAGTGCGTCCATTGAAACGTCCTCTCCTTGACACTTTTCCTCCCTTGCCAATTTTCCCTGTCGAAATAGTCCCATTCGAACTCTCCTTTGGCCCTCTTTCCCCCTTGCCTTCCACCACTATCCCCTCCCCTCCCCTTACCTGCGAGCCCTCTGGGTCCAAGCATAAGCAGGAATGTGATACCGTCGCAGCGCGTCCATCGAAACGTCCTCTCCTCGACACTGTTCCCCCCTTGCTATCTTCCCCTGTTCAAACGGCCCCACTTGCACGCCCCTTCGGCACACCTTCCCCTTCACCTTGCATCACCCTCCCTTCCCCTCCTCTTACCTGTGAGCCCTCTGGGTCCAAGCGTAAGCGGGAATGTGACACCGTCGCAACGCGTCCATCAAAACATTTTCTCCTCGACACCGTTCCCCCCTTGCTATCTTCCCCTGTTGAAACGGCCCCACTCGAACATCCCTTCGGCACACCTTCCCCTTCGCCTTGCATCACCCTCCCCTCCCCTCCCCTTACCTGCAAGCTCTCTGGGTCTAAGCGTAAGCAGGAATGTGACACTGTCGCAGCACGTCCATCGAAACATTTTCTCCTCGACACCGTTCCCCCCTTGCTATCTTCCCCTGTTGAAACGGCCCCACTCGAACACCCCTTCGGCACACCTTCCCCTTCGCCTTGCATCACTATCCCCTCCCCTCCCCTTACCTGCGAGCCCTCTGGGTTCAAACGTAGGCAGGAATACGATTCCATCACAGCACATCCATCGGAACGCCCTCTCTGCGACACTCTTCCCCATTTACCTTCCATCACCATCCCCTCCCATTCCAAGATCAATCATCAGCAAGATAACAATCCCAGCCTAAGTCTTTTTGTCCATCATCAGTGTTCCCATACACAACTTGCTAGTTCGTTATCTTGCACGACAGCGCAGTCAGCCCTTATTTTGGTCCCTAACCATACTATTAAGGTGCATAAATGTACCATTTATCTCATATCTACTTATTTACGTATAAGTCTCAGACCTCAACCTCAATCCTCGTGCTTCCAAATGAACTAGTTCACCAAATCCTTGCGCTCCTAGACCTCAATGATCTAAACTCTTGCACTCAAGTTTCCGTTTTCTTCAGAGAAGTGGCTGGCCCCCTTCTATTTACTGCCGTTGGCTTCAACTCTTCCAGATTGTACTGGCTTTCTCTACAAGAGGAGCACTATGAAGCGCTTTTGGTATGGAGGTGCTTAAGCACTTTTAAGGCTCCCAGAACTATCCACGGTGTCATCACCAGGGATTCCGAACTTCGTGCTCTCGACATATTTGTGTGAACCGCACAGGTGATGAACAATCCTCCCGCTATTTTTTTGGCGTGCGATAGTGAGAATATTGCACCATCCCTAATCGCATCGGTGTTGGAAAGCATAAATGCATCTGGATGCCCACAGATCTATCTTTCCGATGCAAACATTTCCTCTACAGCACCGCGCATTAGATTTCCTAAGGTCGTCGGATCACCGATCAGGAGTCACCTCCATACGTTCTGGAGCGATACCCACCTTGCCTTTTCGCCTAAGGTCATCCCTTTTACGATGGACGTACTCCTTCATTCTCCCCTCACCCATCTATCTCTTGAAAACACTGGTCTCAGTCGCACTATGTGGACAAAGTTACTCTCCTCACTATCTCTGCCGCTTTTGTCCAGCTTGGAGGTGGATTGCGAATGCCCTCCGAAGGCTATGGCACAATTCTTGGCACGTCACTTGTGCTTAAGAGAACTTCGTCTCTACCCAACTGGAAACTCCAAGCCTAAACGCCTTGGACAGCATCCGCTGATTTGTCTTCCAACTCTACACTGTCTGGGCGGACCACCAGGTTATGTCAGCGTGCTCGCAAAGCACCTTCAGAAACCCAAGGTAGTCCAATCACTGGATATTTATCTTACCAATCAATCTTCCGCTCAACCACTCATCTCCATTGTCCTGGGCTGCACACGCCACTTTACAAACCTGGATAGTGTTAAATTCAGTCTGTGTTAATCTGGACACATCGATCAAGAAAGTCTTGCATTTCCACCGGATGAGAAACGTGTGTGCAACGCCAAGACGCTCATATTTTCACGCCAACTAGACATCACAGACATGACATCTAACATTCCGGTGAGTCTCCCACAATCTTGGAATCCTCGGCACATGGCAATGGCATCTAACTAACCCCTAGCCATGTTGCAGATTGTGGCTCCAAGCCTTTCCAAAGGCACAGGACATTAAATTGATCAGAACTGGATTCGGGGATGATCAGCAAGTACACAACGAATTTATCAGTCATATTCCAGAAGTTCAGACAACCTGTGTTGTAATATCGCCGTACTAGTTACCACCCAGATGCCCCCTGTAGTTTGTGTGCATGTAATATATGTCAATATCTATCGGCATTGCACATACACCATATATTCAACACTATCACTATACTAAACAACGGCTATTACATTCAATTACACTAATACACTGGTAGGATCGCCCCGTGCCGAATTCAAGGTCAGCAAAAGCTAAGCTTGCACTGTGGAGCGTTGGAGTTTGAAATAAGCCGTCACTATTTAGGACCGAATACTTCACATGTTCTCTTTTCTGTTTCCACCATGAAGTCCACTCATAGGTACTTGTTAGACTACTACACTCGAGATCTATTAGTATTCTACTATCAGTGTACAAGTTCACCACTCTAAACTATGTACACTCTAGCAGAAATTCTGCTATAACTACAGAACGTCGATTCATGTTGAGATAAT
>JBBPJJ010000510.1:0-12243 GCA_038088635.1 Veloboletus limbatus
GAACATGTCAAACAGCTTCTCAAACCGAAGAGAAAGGGTGGAACAGGTCACCATTGGGCCCAGTTGCCTAACCTACTTCGCGAGCGATTGGAACATGTGCGTCTACTCTTGTGGACATTCTTGGACCGTACGAAAGCCCAGCAGAAAGAGGGCAAGCCTTGCACATCACAGTGGATATCTGCTTCTGTCTCAACGGCACACTTATGTGAAAAAGGGCTGTACTACGCACGACAGCTTTGTTCCTGGGCAAAAGCACTCATTGACGATCCAGATGACCTCCCATTCAATTCATTTGGCACCTCAAAACTGTCAAAACTTGAAAATGAACAGCTAGTAGCTGAATTGCACACGCACCTCCAATCCATTGGGAAATATGTCAAAGCTGCTGATATTGTGCAATTCCTCGCCGATAGCAAAGTTCAAAAATGTTTCGGACTCAAGTCAACCGTCTCACTTGCCACAGCAAAGCGTTGGATGCACTCACTTGGTTATCGTTGGCGCCGAGACCATCGTGGCCAATATGTTGATGGACACGAGCGTGTTGATGTGGCAGAATACCGCCAACATATTTTTATCCCAAAGATGGTCGCACCTCTGAGCTTACTCTATTGCCTGGCCAACGACCGGTGCGGGAATGGTTTCATGATGAAGTGATGTTTTACGCAAATGATCGGAGGCACTCAGGGTGGAAACATATCCACAGCCAAAGGGTGAGGGGGCATCCATAATGATCTCAGACTTCGTGTCTGCTGATAGCAGATGGATGTGCTTGTCGGATGGAAAGGAGAATGCCCAAGTCATTTTCAAGGCAGGCAAGGCACGCGATGGATATTACACCAATGACGACATTCTGGATCAGACATCACAGGCAATGGACCTCTTAGAAAAACATTATTCTGACTCAGATCACATCTTTATATTTGACAATGCCCCTACTCACCTCAAACGTCCTAATGGTGCACTTTCTGCTCGCCACATGCCTAAGGGAATACGAGATTGGGGGGTAGAGAAAACAGTAATTGATGCCAATGGAAAACCTATTATTGGATTAAATGGGAAAAAGAAAAACAAGAAGGTCTCAATGGAAGATGCACACTTCATTAATGGAACCCGACAGCCCCTTTATTTCCCTCCAGGGCACAAGCATGCTGGAAACTTTAAAGGGATGGCAGTAATCCTGAAGGAGCGGGGCATAAATGCTGATAAATTGAAGGCTCAGTGCAAGGGTTTCAAATGCAAGGAAGGAGCTATTGATTGTTGCTGTCATCACATCTTGTTTAATCAGCCAGATTTCATCGAAAAAGGGGGTTTCAAGATTATCTTCCTGCTGAAATTTCATTGTGAGCTAAATTTTATTGAGCAATGTTGGGGATATGCAAAGTGACTATATTGTCTCTATCCGCCAACAAAAAAAGAGGAGGAAATGGAGGCAAATGTAAAGAAAGCACTGGAAGCAGTTCCTATTGAGTGCATGCAGTGGTATGCATGTTCAAATTTATCTTATCATGTTATGGTGTCACTAATAGATCATGATGCAAAGCTTTTCAAACCGTTCAAGGCAATTTTTTGATGCCTACTTCTGGGGTCTAAATGGAAAGCAAGCTGCTTGGGCAAGTAAGAAATATCGTGGCCACCGTGTCCTTCCAGAAAGCATCCTCAAAGAGTTGGATGAACAATTTGTGATATAAGTTATCATTCACATTATATACACTACTAGTAGTACCACTGGCAGTCGTATGCTGCTATCCTACACTTGCAATCAGACCATCAAGCCCGTCCGTCAAACTTCCATATTTGGTACCACGTCGGAGACTTGACAGTTATCCTGTGATGTTACCACACTGCATCACACCTGTCACATTGTGACATGTCTTGGTCGAAACTGAATGAGCCCTATCTTATTTTGTCAACTCTATCACCAATACATTTCAAAATTCATATTCTGTATCTATAGTTAAATATTTTCAGCAAGCCAACCCTAATTCCCAGGTACAATGTGTTGAACGATAAGTGTCCAATTTGTTACAGAGACGTTTCCGACCATGTCTCAGGTGTCCAACGCTCTTGTCGGGTTTTACCAAATTTGAATGTTTCGTGATCGGGTGGCAGTTGGCTCCCGTAGCGGGCTGAGCTACGGCAGCCATGATAGCCAATGCAAGAATGGACGTTACGAGACTGAAGCGCATGCTGGAAGAGAGACTATTGCTACAGGATACTTTGCAAACATGAACTCGTCTCTTTCTGAACTATCATTAAAGAAGGATGTAAGGGTCTCTGTGAACCGTATTTTTTATTTCCCAATCAACTATATTTCCCAACCTCACCAACACTTTCGCAAAAGCCTCGCGCTATCTTGAAGGGACTGTCCTTGGACATTGGGTGTTTCAAACCGTTCTATGCTGTTCAGAGCAGGGGGGGGGGCGGAGGCTAGAGATAACCTCTCCTAATGCATGGCGCGTTTTGAACAGTTCGTCGACGCGTCAATACATCACCGCAGACGCCGGAGTCGACGGGATACGCCACGCGCCGTGACACTGGTGTTATTCATAACCAGCGTTGCTTGCTCGATCATGAGGATATGTTACTGCGAAAACATCCAACCGATTTAAGGCCTTGGCTTGAATTAACAAGTCGCCTTTAGCGACTGCTATGGTTGCTACAGCCTATCATTCACCCGCTGTGGCTGTCGAATGGATGTAGTTGTTCCTCAGAGTGATGCACTAGAGATGAGTATGATCAAAGCATACATGTCTATTGTCAAGCCAACTCAACTCAAAGTACCACAGATGCACACTATCTGACGGTGACATTTTGCATTGTATCCATTCACAGCAAAGGCGTCAAGGGAGCGACCCGTCTGATACACCTAGGTTGCGGGTAGATCCACTGATCTGATTCAGGCATGGTAATATCCCAGCCCTCGGCGAGTTCATCGATGACCATGGATCGCGAATCGAAACTGCTCAGTCTCTCTCGTTTTGGCGTTTCAGGATCCGACAGGGAGGCCGGTTTAGCCCCCGAGACCTTGCTTACCCGGGGAAAACCAAGAGGCCACGTAGGTAAGTAACACATTTCCTGCCAATCACTCATCAACTGTGATATCAAATGCGATGTCTACGAGACGCACCTCGGGATCACAGCCGGGATTGCACTTCACCCAGACACTCCAGTCGAGCCATGCCATCAGCCGATTCAGTTCCTCTCCCCACTTGCTCCAAACTTGAGTTACCTCAGTAATGTCGGGGAATTCCTTTGCGTTCAGCAACGGATCGATGCCCACGTAGACCCCAGCAGCCCACATCTTCGTCACCACACGGCAAATTTCTCTGCTAGTCCCTCTTACGGCCCGTAAAAGTAATTTCTCCGCGTCAGTCATAGAATATAACTCGGACTCCATGGAGCGCGTGTGCGTCGTTGCACAGAGCTTGTATATAGGAACTGCCCAGTCCAAGTCAGCCTTGTCCGATGGCCGAGTCGGTGTGGCCGAGAAGAGGAGGTAAGGCGTCAACATGATTCTGAGCTGAATTTGAGTCTTGTTGGCAAGATCGAAAATTTCGCCTGGGTTCGTTGCCGACGAGTTCAGGAGACGGCGTGTCAGTTCGAGTCGTCCGGCGAATCGATCGACGATGACCCGGATGAGTGTTTTCCAATCAATTCCGCTCGACAAACCAGCTGGTCTGACCAAGGCTGCTTCCAGCCTTGACTTTACAGCCGATACATCTTCATTGGATATGTCTCGCACGCGATGGTCCCACCTTTCCTGGCCGGCTCGAACGGCAACCAGCGAAGGTACAAGTTGGGTGTCGTATAAGGAGATCAAACCGGCTAAATCCAGTTGGATGCGCGTCTCGCCAGGGAAGCGATTGTGCCAGGAACCGGCATGAACGGCTTCAAACATCACAGGTCTCGCTGTCGAAACTATGTCCAGTCTTTTGTAGCAAGAGGTCCAATAGAATGACTCACACGGCTGAATATCATTTGGACGTACTATGTTCGCGGAGGAGACAACGCTGACGCCGGAGGTAAGGTCACAAAGTATGACCTCACTGAATTCATTTGAGCAGGGCTGGGGGACAGGAAACATGATTACTCACAAATCCATTTCCATCCTGTAACGATGTTCAACATAGAAGGATGCCAGAGGAGATGAACATTCACCTCACGAAGCCATCTACGCCAACATTTTTTCCCCAACCACAAAGATGTTTGATCCGCTGAGCTTCGTCCCATATACCACCCGGGGATGATTCACCCCATGCGAGAAGGTCTTGTGTATCAAATGTGCCGTAAGGAAGTTTTGCAGCGCTGTTGCCATCAAAATATATAACTTTGAGTGGTCGAGTGGATGCGAGTGTAAGATGCCAGCATCCTTGAGCTGAGGGACCCGAGGCAAGCAAATGCTCCCTGCAAAAGAAGAACGAATGTTCAGGATCTATCGCAACCCATTCCGGACCCGGTGGCAATTCGTTGATAGTCGTGCCGTGGTAGAGAGATGTTCCTTTCGGAATGACTCCCGGTACGATTGTATGGCCTGGAGAAGAACACGCGTTCTATTGAAAGCCAGGTGAAGGCACACATCGCTCACCATTCCTCATGCGGGTGTTGGGCCAGTGTTGAAGCAGCGAGTGCACCGTTTCGAACACAAGATGATCGGTGGCATTAGGGCTGGAAACAGTGTCGAGGCTCCATTCTGTATGATCACTGTCGCCGAGAACGGTCGCATGCGCGTGTTGCCGATGACCAGACACTAGTGGTACTTGGACAGCGAGCGCGGGGACTAGAGCTGCAGCAACAAGACTGAAAAGAGCCGCTCGCAGCATCACAGAAGAAAAAGAGCTGGCTTGTTCAGATGGCATGGAAGGTTCAACATTTAAGTAATCATTATCTACGCAGACACACGTTTCCCTTTTGCCAGTACATACGGCTTTCCGCTGCACGTTTGTAGTCTGTTACTTCATCTTTCGTGTTTCCATCAGTTTCTTGTCCGTGTATCCCGAACTAACTCGGATCCGTTTATAGCGAAGCATTCAAATGTCTCTTTTTCGACGGGCACTTGAAGGCAGGTAGATTTGCACCCTGTTTCCTCCGAGGCAGAAATTCTCTGATAACCTTGGGGCAGATCACCAGCCGGTTGAAAGCGCGATTCAAGACCCCACTACCTTCAAACCATTCATTACATCTCAAAGCTGACGCTCCCGCCCAACCCATCTCGTCCCTCACATGATACCGATAACGCCCGTTTCCAGGTCCCATACGCCGTGTCCGAAGTCCCAGTGGAAGCGCGTCCTCCTCATCGGCGTCCGCGTTGTGCCTGGCACGCGCAACCCTCTTCAGGTTTGCCATCGTTGTTACCGCATCGAACCGTCCCCCGCTCGGCAGCACACAACTATTATGTGGCTCTCCCGTCGACTGCGCCACTATATCCGATACAGTGGTCATGCCTGAAAACAAGCTATCGGTCGGCGCGATAGACGGAGCAGATCAATGCCCGCGGTAGTCATCGTAAATACGGGCACATATACAGCAACTTCGTACAAGTAGTTCGTAATATCGGATGCTATATTTTTGACGTGTAGATTACGGTGCTATGTGAATTTCATGGCCAGCGTTGCTCGGTCGATCGGGACTGTGCGATCATCCCAGCGGATGGGCTTCCGAGCCATTGGCTCATTGCAGCTCTCGTATGTGGATGGGATGCGTGACATATGACATGAAATTCGTCACTGGGGTTGTCTTGTCATCCATGGCCCTTTTCTTTTGATACATTTTCGGTTGCGGCCGAATCTACTCAGTCGCTGTGTTCAGGCTTGATAGTATTCGACTCGTCTCCTCGGCGACGCTTTCCAGAGACATGGTTCGCAAGTTGGCACTCTTCCGTCGCCTACCACAATCTGACAGGCGACCCACAAGGAGGAAAACCAACAGGCAAGTAACATATCTCCTGTCGACCAATTCGTGAGTTAAGAAAAAAAAAACAGGGTCGAACAAACACCCTTACTTATTTCCTAATTCGGCATGGTTAATAGATGGATGGATGCAGGCCTCATCCTATAAAATGCCAAGTCGCAATGATCCTATATACCAAGGATCGGAAAAAAGAAGATATCGCACTGCGCTCGCATTCAAATCAGCGACAAGGTAGCACCAAGATCTCAAGGACAAACGCGGGTTAGAGTATAGATGAGTTATCCGACAGTCAGCAAGAAGTGATAGTGCACACATTTATATATATATAATAGCGAGAGATGAAAATGAGCGACAGCGAAAGGGGAAGAAATCACGGCGTCCTGCACGACAAGAAAAATTATCAACAACGTCGAATGATACGACGACGCAAGAAAAAAAAAAAAGTACAGGTGTCGATGTGATATAGAAATAAGATTTGATATGGACGCAGAAGAGATCTAAGGAAAACTGATCTGGGTGGGCGGGTGGGGAAATGCTGTGATGCTAATGGCAGACTCGCCGTCGTCTGCCGTCATGCGAGAGTAGAGGGATGACTGAACAGAAACGATTCTGTCGGTAGGTTGTCTCTGTGGGGTTTCGAGGGCAGTGATCAGGGATCGAATTGGATCGGGAGAATCATGGGAAGTGTTTGTGTCGGCGAAAGGATTCTCTGGTGTGTCAGGAGGTAAGATGCGCCTGACGGAATGATGATCGCGGGCACTGAAGAAGGGATTTTGAACTCTCAGACTGCTCTTGACAGAGTTCGCCTTGTCTGAGAAGGGATTTTGAAGTTCCCCGACATCACAACTCTCCGAGTCGGTTTGGCCGACGTGTACCACCTCCGCACTTTCCCAACGATGCGTAGAAGAGGTGATGGCAGGTGGCGTCAACCTTTCCATGGCCATCATGACGGGTGACATTGAGTTGGATATGCTCGGATGTAGCGAGAAGAACGAGTCTCCACGGACGGTCTCCCCATCCCAAGAAACGGGAGGTGTCATCTCCGAATTACGACCCAAGAGACGCAGAACGGGTGCAGGTTTAGCAACTTTCCCGTCCACGCCTGCGTTGGCGCTTTGTGACGCCATCTCGGCAGCCAGGCCAGGATGGTATTTGGCGAAATGTTGCATGGTTCCAACTGACTCTCGGTTGTGGCTCTCGGATGATTTCTCCGCCGAAGTATTACTGGTTGTGCGGTGGAACATCGCGCCGAGTGGCCCAGATAGAGGGCGCTGCGTCATGGACCGTTCTTGTGGCTCCGACCGATCATCACCATCACCTATCCGTTTCCAGGGTTCCAGATGAGAACGCCTTCGCGACACATTGTTCACGGTATTACGAGATTTAATATAGGCGGCGGATTTTTTCTGACGCTTGGAACAATAAAAAGCGAGTAATACAGAGAGAAGAAGGGCGATGAGTGCAGCAACGCAGGCCCCAATCACTGTTCCGATCGAAATCTGATCACCAGAGGAGGGTGACAAGGTTACAGAAGCGGTAGGTGCAGACGATTGCGTCGCAGAGGTAGCCATATTCTGGAATACAGAGGAGTCGGCCAGAGGCACGCCTGACGGAGGAGCGTTGAGGTCTACAGGTGCCGCGGTGTTTTGTGCCAACAAGGAAGCAGTGGGAGTAGGGTTGGTTTCTACGACAGAGCCAGAGAGCGGGAGATAGCCATCCCGTTTATGCAGTACCCTGTGCTTATGGAGCGACATGAAACGCGATGTCGCGAGAAGCAGAAGGAGCGGCGGGGTGTGTGTGAAACGATTGGCGTGGAAGAGAGCGAATTGCAAAGGGTCCCGCTTCACAGAAGGTCGGAGCCGTAAGCCTTGACAATGCTCGAGATTGAGAGGAACAAAACAGCAGATGGGAGCCGGCCCTGGTCTAGGTGTGAAACACAGGGTTTGTTCGCTTCCGTCAGTTCTCGTACTGTGGACAACGAAGGTGAGTAACTTACGGCGTACGACTGCCACTCAGTGGGTCTGAAGACAGCGCAGACAAGACGGTGCCGGTGAGTGAGCGAGGTCGCGGTTGTGGAGAGAAGGAGAGGTGTAAGCCAAGCGCGTTGCGATGATCAAGTGTCGTGTAGTTACATACACACACAATCGCCAAAGTAACCAGAGCTAAATTTACGTTCCCAAGTTCGCCAACAGCTTGTCGTATTCTGGAAACAGCGCCGTCGCCATCTCTCTCACAAACGATTTCAACGCCGTGCTCTGCGACACCAGACCCACAAAATACGGATTCCCATCGGTCGACAACATGCTGGAGAGGAAACCAAACACCGTCAGGTCAATGCGTGACGGAAGCTCCCCACCGTGAAGGTGCTTGTGTTCAGCGTACTTGGCCTCGAGGGCGTCGAATGCTTCCTGTTGTAAACGATGCACCTCTTCAGGCGAATGGCGTCCGATCCCGGCAGAGTACAACACGCCGGTGACCCTCCACCTGAAAAACCAGGCCAAAAAGGACCGCAAGGGCCACGGAGCGTCGCCAAACGTTTCCTGTGTCGTGATCGCGTAGTTGTCGTTGATGTACCATCGGTCGTATACGATGGCAGGATACAACACTTCCTCGACATACGCTTGGAATGCCCTGGACTCGGCTCTCTGCGCTTTCGTCAGGCCCGCCAGTTCATCAGGATCTGTGATGAGGCCGTGTTCCACCAGATACTGAATGATGAAATGCGAATCGGGCACGGTGACCGTCTGGCTGTCGTGCGTTATCTCCGCGTAGGGCACCTTCCCCTTTGGCGCTTTGAAGGGATATGTGTCGCGAAGCTCATATGAGATCTTGCTGTATCTGAGAAACGTCTCCAATTTCTGGCAGAACCCAGAAGGGCTCGGGTGATTCGGTTTCTTTGGTACGCCCAACAGGACGATGTGAGGCGGAGTCGCCATGATCTGTCCGTCGTATCGAACGTCAAGACGACCGCTAGTCATGTGGCACGCACGCACACGAACCTGTACGATGGTGGACGATTCTTCAGTCAAGGATAGGCACAGCCTGACAACTCGACCGAGCCCGGCTCTGTGGGGGCTGTGCGAGGTCAATCTGATCATGTCGAGCATCACCGTCCTCTACTTTGCAGCCGCGGCCTCGTCTACAGGTCTCTTTGAACAATCCGTCGTGCTCCCTCCACGTCCCTCAGGCTTCCCACTCGCAGCCCTCGCAGCCCTCCTCGTCGCATTACACCCCAACACGGGCTTGGACACGGTCCTCGAGACCAGTCGGTGGAGCGTCAATGCGGAGATGATACCCGAGTCAGAGGTGGCCTCGGTGTGCTTACATGGGGGGGAAGAGGTGGCCGTGATCTGCCCCGTCTCAGGTGGCTAGTCGACTAGTGATTCGACCACGTACTCCATACACGCTGTCCCCGTGTGTAGACGATCCGATATGCAAAGAACGCCCGCTTCAGAGACACCGTCTGGTCCACGTCTCCCCGCATTCACAGCGCACCGACTCACTCCCAGCACGTTCCTCATCAAAGAATGGGACGACGTGTGGATGGAGCACCCCTTCATCTACCTCAAGATCGTCCCCGCCGCTCACTCCTCGACACAGGCTGCGGTGGGAGACAACATCATCTCAATCCAGGCGGAAAGCTGTCGTACATCGTCGTACAAACTCACTGTCACTACGATCACATTCGTAAGTACGCGGCAGTTGACCCCACGGTGACACGATTCGAAAAGTCGGCGCAGAGGCCTTCGCGGTCGACAGTCCCATCCTATCCTACCTTTGTTTCGCCCGAGAACCTTCCTAGCCACTCTCTATGCGACAGTCTGAATATACGCACACCATCCTACAAACTCGACCTCGTTCCCCATTTCCATTCCCTAACATCACCCTCTGGTAACATACCTCTAGGTGTCACCGTCTTGCACACCCCTGGACACACGCCAGACGAACTGGCATTGTGGGATGAGAAGGAAAGCATGCTATACGTCGGTGATACCCTCTATGAAGACGACCCCATCATATTTCCCGAAGAGGGTTCGCTCTCAACGTGGTTTTCGACCATCGATGAATTGTTGTCCTTCGTCCAAAGTCAACCCAATGCCAACCAGGTAAAGATAAACTGTGGGCATGCCACGCCGATGAAGCCCGCCATCGATGTCCTCCAGGCCACAAGGAGATTCATGGATGACGTGGTTTCAGGAACAGAGCCATTGAAAGGGAGATACCAAAAGTGGGGTGTTTGGGTGGTCGAGTACAAGCAAGCGACTGGTCGGTTTTCGTTGAGGTGTCCAGAGAGGCTAGTTGTGGAAGCAAGAAACTCAATCTAGACTGTATAGTGCAGAGAATACACGACTGACCATGTCAAGTCCAAAATCCACGGAGTTCGATCATCGCTTTTTCAGAATATCTTGCTCAAGTTGGGCCAAGAAGGCATCGGCGTCGGAATATCCACCCGTCGTGGAACGTGTCTCCAATACTTCAGGCGTTCGTGAGGTAGACACAACAGCCTTCTTCTCCAGCGCTGTAAACGGGTCATCGCCCATGGCCGCAACTGTCACCGGAGGTGTCCCCGAACCCGATGATTTCGCCCCATCCCCCTCCGGTGTCACCTTTGTCTTCCTGCGCTTCGCCTCCATCAAGGCGCGTCGTTCCTCAATCTCTCGCTTCCGTTTCTCCAGCGCTCGACTCATAGACGGCCCACTCGCCACGCGCATGCCTTCCACTTCACCGGGTCGTACATCCATCGCGCCAGCATCCTCTCGCGTCTTCTTCGTGTCCTCGCGCGCTGCTCTCAGCTCCTCCATTTGTTTCTTTCTCGTTTCTTCGTCTGCAGAGAATTGGTAAAATGCTGCGCCCTTTGCGCGGACCTCCTTCGATGCATCGTAGTGCGAGGACAGTGGGGTATCTGCCTCTGCAAGTTCATCCTGCACAGCCTTGACGCGTTCTGCAGAGGGTTCGTATACGGGAAAAAAGTTGACAGGATTCTCTACGAAAAAGATGTCAGTGCAATGGACGGCTGTTTTCTACACATATACGTACGAATAACGTCCCTGTCATACCCATCATACGTGTGAGATCTAAGTCGCGAAAGAAACATAGCCGACTCACGCGTCGTCCACGTCTTCTTCCTCGTCTTCTGATTTGGGAAGGAGATGACGTGGTACGTCTGATCGTTTGCTGGTTCGTAGCCGCCCAAACTCGTCTTCGTATTCAATGACAGGATCGTCCTGCAACGCAATGTAATTACCACGGACGGTCAGGAACGAAAGGAAAAACACACCACTTCCTCGCCCGGTTTAGTAGGGACAGTCAACGACTCGTCCACATCATCGCTATCCGACTCGTAGTGGTCAATGCCCTTTAAATCAAACTACCAAACCAAGTCAGAACGTGCCCCACCGTCCCAGCTGACAGAAAGAGGAAGGAAAAAGAGAAAAAGAGAACACGCACGTCTACCAACAACCCCTCGTACTGCTTCTCGTTCAACCCACCCGACTTGCCCTTCATCAGCTTTTCATACACCTTGGCTTTGCGCTCCAGCGCCGCGCGTGCGGACTCGACCGTCACCTTGCTCACCGCTTCGAGCTCGACGTCGCGCGCTGCGCGACCATGTACACCCTGGTTCGATCGGCTCCATACGGTCGGTTTCTGGGCGTAGAGAGGTCACATTCGTCGACGATGAAATGGGGAGTGCGTACCTTGTCTGGCCGCGTGCGCCCCTCGCCCGGAATGTACTTGAGACCACCAGCTGCTTTCGTCCTCGCGAACTCGTCTGATTTTTTGGCTAGCTCGGCTTTGAGATCAAAGAAGGAAGTGACGCTGACACCTGCAGCTTTCGCCTTGTCGGTTGGGGGCATCGAAGACTCGTTCTGGGGGTATCTTAAGGCGTGGAAGACGATGGCAAATGAACGAGCGCCAGCATTCATAACGAGCCACGTGACATTATCCACCATACAGGATTAATACAGACTTGATTCAACACAAGTATTACAGTAAAACAGATATGAGATCAACCTACAGTGGCTTCGCAAATCTAGCCTCCGAGTCAGTAAAAAAACCCAAATCATCATACAAAGAAGCGCACGTCGCATCAATCTGCTTCACTTGCGGGAGAGATAGCATGATCTTCCGTCGGTAACTCGCACTTTCAGATTGTTGACACGGGTTTCCTTCGAGATAGATCGTTTCCAACGAGCTCACATGCCCAAGCTGCGGTTCGAGTGCGCTCAAATCAGGAATCTTGTTGTTGTTCAGCTGGAAGAAGGAAAGAAAGACGCTCAGCCGGACAAGCGGGCTTCTTGTCGAAAACACACAGACCCATAGTTCCTCTAGTGAAGT
>JBBPJJ010000511.1:0-17975 GCA_038088635.1 Veloboletus limbatus
ATGGGGTTCTCCGAGATCACAACATTCCCATTTCTTTATGAATGCAGCTTTGAGCTTATCTACTAAAGTTTGGTCTGGTCCATAGAATAGGGCATTGTCAATGTAGATGATAGCTAGCACGAATGTTTTACCGATGTGGTAAATGAATAGACCAGTGTCTGAGTGCAAGCGTGTAAATCCCAGCTCCTTCATGGATTTATCTAGTGTTTTTCACCAGACAAGTCTGGCTTGTTTCAAGCCATAAATTGTGTGCAGGAGTTGTAGTACCTTGCCTTTGAGATGAGGGGGCAGGAAACCCTAAGGAAACTCCATGTAGAGTTCCTCTTCCAGTTCACCATAAAGATAGGCAGATTGTACATATAATCCAGTGATATACCATGACTCAAGCACAGCGAGCGTAAGCATGCATCAAACAGTTTTGAATTGTACTACTGGGGAAAAGATTTGATCAAAGTTGATGCCCTCCACTTGGGAGAACCCTTTGGCAACAAATTTGGCGCATTTATGGCCATCAGGTTTGATATCGAAGATCCATTGGTTTTTTATCACCTTGTGGTGAGTGGGGTGATCAATGATCTGATAGATCTTTCGGTCTTGGAGCATTTGCAGCTCAGTCTCACAAGGCTTACACCAAAGGGATTGTTCATCCAATGGCAGCTTAAGGATATCACAGTATAACCATTCACGATAGTTTACTGATGTGTGATAGTGATCATCCATATGAACAGCATGATCAAGTAAGAATTGGGCCAGCTCATCTCCCCCTGCCCAAACTAAGCATTTGATAAGTTCAAGTTGGCTTCAACAGGCTCCACAGAGGGTTCACCCAGACCATGGAAAGAGGGATTGGAGGAGGCAGAGGGACCCAGCTGGACAATTTCATGCCAGCAGGTATCACACTCAATCTCCTTGAGCTATTGTATAGGGTGGCGTTGTTCACCATAGATGTTGCCTGGTCAGACAGGCAAGCAGCATTGATGCTCACTGCAACAAGGAGTGGGGGGCACAGCCAGAGGAGGACAAGGTGCACAAGGAGGAGTAACTGGTGCAGGCTTCACAAGAGGCAAATGGTTACCTGAAGGAGATGCAGGTGCAACCAGTTGAGGACAAGAGTGAGGGGTAGCCGCATCGTCGTCATCAGAGGGGATAGAACCAGAATCAACATCCGGGTTGTCCTCATGCCGATGTGGAGGCAAACGGTGAGATACCACACAGACCAGAAGGTCTCATGCGCTCACAATTTGGGAAATAATGCTTGTCAAAGACGGTATGTGCAGTGGTGATATGAGCAGTGTTACTCTATATGAAAAGGTAGTTCTGGTTGCTGCCAGGAGCTACACCAAGGTATGTCATCATCTTGGATTTAGGAGTGAGTTTACCCTTTTAGGTTTCGTCGGGAAGGTGCACATAGGCACCACATCCGAAAACTCGAATATGAGAGATGGTGAGCTTTCGCCCATATAGCAGTTTATAGGAGGTCTTTCACTGAAGACAAGCATTAGGGGTGCAGTTGTAAACATGGGCCACATGCTCAAGGGCAAATTGCCAGAAGGAAGGGAGTAGGCAGGCATCAAGGCACATAGCCTGAGCCTTATCCACCAGTGTGTGTATGAAATGCTCCACACATCCATTCTGCTGGTGAGCATAAGGAGCAGACTGGTGAATGTGAACACCACTATCCCGAAGGAATTCAGTGAAAGCCTTGGAGGTAAATTCTCCCCCTGCATCAGAGCACCAATGTTTAATATTGGCATTGAATTGAGTTTGCACATAGGCAAAGAACTGCTTGGTGACTTGAAGAGCCTGATCTTTCATTGAGAGGCACGAAATCCACCCTGAGGATGTGTAGTCATCATAAAACATGGCAGCGCAGCGCTTCTTCGTGTAGCTGGCAACCTCAAACAACTTGAGATCACAGTGGATCAACCCAAAGGGAGCAGTAGCCCACATCTCACTATGAGGAAAAGGGCAGTTGGGTTGTTTGCCCAATTGACAACTGCAACATAAGTCGGGCTGATCTGGAATAGAGATGTCCGGGAAATTGGACATATGATGCTTTGCAGCAAGGAGGACTTCTTTTGAAGCATGTCCCAGTCATTTGTGCAGGAGGTTGTAGTTGACTGCAACCAGAGAAAGAGTGTGCACATTGTGCACAGGGGGAGCAGATATAGATCCAATACATGGTGTCACCTGGATGGGTATGGAAGGATAGGAAATTTGTGTTAGAACAGGTGTCATGGAAGTGGATAGTATCCTCATCCTGCTGGATTTGAATACACTTGTTGTGAAGTAGGGTGCCCATGGAAATATGTTTCATGGTGCAACTGGGCATGTAGATGACTGGTGCTAAGTGTACAAGTTGATGATTGTACCATATGAGGACAGTTCCAGTGCCGAGAATTAGTGCACTCCTATTTGCTGTCTGGGAGGACGTTAGGGTAGAGTATGGTTTGTACCCCACAAAGTTGGCCAGATTGCATGTAAAAGTGGGCAGAAGCCCATGAGTTGAGAAGCCAAGTGTTTCTAGGCATCTCATGTGAGTGGGCTTTCCCTTGACCCTTCTTGTCATTCTTACAACTATCACACTGAGCAAATTCATCCAACGAATTTTCATTGTTGGGAAAGGTAGCTACAAGTGGTGTAACTATGAATGTCTGAACGTTTCTACATACATTTTCTGCATAGAAAGTTTGTTTGTCAGCTCATGTGTAGAAAGGACAAAGGAAGGAAGGTACTTGTTAAAGTCAGGTCGGGTCAACTCTGACTACTCCAGTGACAACTCTGGGGTAGTATGGTATGTCAGGACTTCGGCTTCAGCAACTCTAACAGAGCGCTGTGCCCTTGTCAGATTCTCGTCCCGGTATTTGTGGAGTTGGAGCAAAAAGACTTAACACTGACTGGCAGTGAAGTCGAGTGGGGGTTGGATGCAAGTGAGGGAGCTCAGACAGAAGTCAGAGATCAGAAGAGGAGTTGAACTTAAGTCAATATTCAAACTGAGGTACTCTAGCGACTATCGACAGGTTTATATACATAATGGCGGAGCAGAACGGAATGGAATGGAGTATGAAACAGAAGTCAGATGAATGGATGGCTATCATAGAATCAAATGATGGACAGGGTATCAAAGATGGTTGCGAACAATTGCAAACAATGTCTAAGTCTGATGGATATGAAATGAATGTCATAAAGATCATCAGTCAAAGTCAAAAGGTCATGTGATACGAAGTGTCTCATACTGAGCGGAACAGAATGGGGTTGCGGGGTGCCTTGGGAGTTTGGGAGTTTGACAGGAAAACGGAGTAGGGTTGCAGAGTTTGGGATATGACAGTATCTACCTCTTAGGCCTGAGCCCACGAAGGCCATTGGCACTAAGCGGAAAACAATGTGGAGTTGCATGGTGTGGAGTAAACAGAGTCATGTTACGGAGTAAATGAAGTCACATGATGCGGAGTTTGAAATGTTGCAACGGGGTATAAAGTCAGTGAACATGTCCATTAATCCTTATTACTGATATGTCCGACCTTGATATTGCAACGATTTGCAACTAGGACGACAAGCTCCTTGCAGAGCATGATGACAATGACAATGTGATGTTCGATGCGAAAGTGGTGGAACAATGGAGGTGGGCAAAACACCACAAGAAAGAGGAGCAAAGAATCACGGCGGAGGAGGAGGAGATGCGATGGAGAGTGGAGAAGGAGGCACGAGCAGTGCAGAAGGTGGAGAAAGAAGCTGCAAGACAGGTGGTGAGTACCCCCTCTGCTGTCATTCTAACCAACTCCAGGTGGTGGACTTGCGCTGCCAGGAAGAGGGGAGTGGAAGCGGCAGCTCCAAAAACAAGGGAAAGGGGGCCGCATGTGTGCGATGCATATGGAAGGGGCTGAAGTGTGTCCCTGGGAATGGGAAGGCTCAGGTGTGCCGCAGCTGTCAACTGCTGCAGCAGAGATGCAAGTGGATGGGGGAGACGGCTGCTTCAAAGCGGAAGAAACAGAGAGTGGAGGTCGTCATCAGAGCTGACAAGAAAGAGGACAAGGGGTTGGAGCAACTGAGGAAGAAGGCAAAACATGCAGAGAGGACGGAAGCATGCACAGATGTGGAGGGTAGCAGTATGGTGGGGGTGGTGAAGGCATTAGATACCATAGTGGCAGCGATGCGAGATATCACATCTGCCATGCACACGAACTCGGTGCGCATCACTGAGATGGTCTGCACTGTGGAGGCACTCACCAACTTGGTGGTGTACACTATCTACGGGTCAGAGTTGGAGGACTCGGATGTGGACGCCTTGGCCAGCACGGAGGAGTTGGAGGAGATGTGGGCGGAAGAGGTGGGGTATGTGGCTCAGTCTGCGGAGTTGAAGGGGATGGGATGGATGGATGGAGGAGAAGAGGGAACAGAAGGCGGAATGGAAGTGGAAGTGAAACAGGTATCTGTCGCTATGTTGCTGGTTGTGCGGTCTGCCAGGGTAACAAAGTTAACACTCATCCCACCACTCCTTCACTTGTCCCCATCCGTTCTGGCTGCACCCGCCCTTTCCAGCAGGTCTCTTGCGACCTCATCACCGGTCTCCCGTCCTCTGCCGGCTTCGATGCTCTGCTGGTCGTGGTCGACCACGGCCTTACGAAGGGGGTAATTCTCTGCCCCACTACTACCACCATCACCGCCAAAGGCATCACCTCACTATTCTTTACCCATGTCTTTACCCGGTTTGGCCTTTATGAGAAAATTATCTCCAATTGAGGTCCCCAATTCGCCTCTTCCTTCGCCAAGGAATTGGGGAGACTTCTCGGTTACGAGCTTGCTATTTCCACTGCCTACCACCCTCAAACCGACAGAGAAACGGAACGTGTGAACCAAGAAGTGGAAACCTATTTACAGATCTTTTGTGGGAACAAA
This sequence comes from Veloboletus limbatus, assembly GCA_038088635.1. Classification (NCBI taxonomy): domain Eukaryota; kingdom Fungi; phylum Basidiomycota; class Agaricomycetes; order Boletales; family Boletaceae; genus Veloboletus; species Veloboletus limbatus. The sequence goes on from JBBPJJ010000511.1 coordinate 4,897, forward strand.
CTGACAACTTGGGCCAATCACATCGCAATGGCAGAATTTGCGCATAACCACCGCCCCCACTCGGTCACTGGGAAATCACCATTCTTTCTCATGATGGGTTTCGAACCCCAAGCCTTACCAACGGTTATCCCGTCATCTGATCTCCCAGCTGTCAACCAACGAATATCACTTCTCACAATGGCACGAAACGAAGCCCTCGCCGCCCATGAACTCGCTAGACAAACTACGGCAGCAAGATCTAAACAACAGTTCACTCCGTTTAAACTAGGAGAGAAGGTGTGGTTAGAAGCAAGGAATTTAAAACGCCTCATAGTCAACCCCAAATTCGCTGCAAAACGAGAAGGACCATTCGTTATCACCAAGATTCTCTCACCAATCACATATCAACTACGCCTCCCGACAACATGGAAGATTCATCCCGTATTCCATGCCTCTCTTCTATCTCCTTACCATGAAAACAATACTTATGGACAGAATTTCCCACAACCGCCACCAGATCTAATAGAAGGGGAAGAAGAATATGAAATCGAAGAGATCCGATGCCATCGTGGATCCGCAGCACACCATTCCTTCCTGATCCGATGGAAGGGATACACAGCCGAAGAAGATTCGTGGATTCCCGAGCGGAACTTGAAACACTCTGCAGCACTTCTGGCAGACTATAAAAAACGTCACAGACTCTGAAAGTCCCCATCCGTTCCTTTCCTTTCAATTTTATGTTTGACTTCATCCCCAAAGAAAAACTTTCACATTTTACATTTCGCTTTCGCTACAAAGTCCCAAGTTCCCATTCACTGCAGCACGCTTACTTCTGTAGATACAACTATTGCCCTTTCCACCATACTTTTTGACTCCCTTCCGTCCTTTTATCATGGGTTTAACCTATACTGTTCGCTCTGTTTCCCCCATTCCTGAACTAGTCGACAATACTCCCTCGTCACTGTCTTCTTTCGTCACTGCTCCCGAACAGATACGCCTTCAACTTCACAACGATCCAGAAGAACCAACCGACTCCGACTCGACAATCGCAGAAGCAGGGTGGGGAGAGGATCCCGATGGTGCCTGGCAGGTGGCGAGTCCTGCACTAGATATGCAAGACCCTTTCGCTACTAGACCAATTAGTTCTCACCCACCGATTTTATCGGTTCTTCTTCCCCCAGCATCTCATCATCTCTGTTCAGATATGCCAGATGATACATACACGCAGGTCCTCCTGCATCACATTACAGACTCCCGACTGGCTATTCCAGCCACTAGTCACCTCGATTACAGCTCCCCTCTCCTAGCCCTCTACAAGGCCCTGATCGAAACCGAGCGCATAGACCTCATAGTGCACAATAATTCGACCAACCCCGACGCCCACGTCACCCTCATTGTGGGTGTCCTTCGACACATCAGGGATCACCTACGGGGCGCCCTTGTCACTATGGGGTACCAACTCCACTTCGGGGAGTTCCTAGCAGATATCGAACAATACACTCCGGAACTCGCGCTCGCCCAGGGGACCCAACCACCTCCCTATTCTTCTACGACGACCCCAAGCGCCTCCTCCTCTCCTCTCGACCCCGCCATCGAAGCATCCTTCGCCCACATGGATGCATGGTTAGCCGGACTTGGTGGCAGGCTCGTCCTTCCCCCTAATCATCCCAGATACTCTGAAGCTTGCTTCAAGTGTCACCGACTGGGGCATCGCCGCGCCCAATGTCCCCAATACCAATGCCCATTATGCCATGTATGGGCCCCAGGACATGCTCAGATTCATTGCCCAAGTCGTCCTCGTCCTCGTCCACCACGGCGCCCAACATTGTCATCATCGTCGGGCTCCTCCACAACCCAACATTCCTTACCACACTCATCCACACACCAAGCCGTTCGCTTTGTGACCCCTCGTCATTGATGTACCGTCTCACCTATTTCCCCTCTTCCCGACGTCGATACCCATATCGACGACATTTGGGATGACATTGCTTATGCGAACGTCACTGGATCCCCAGGAGCCTATGCCTTGGACCTCTAACCAACCCGCCGCATATGTATCCCTCAAGATCTGGCTCTTGTCGGTGACTTGAGATGTACTGGGGGGGTAATGTTACGATTTGTCTCTTCTTCTTTCCTCTTCTCGCTTTATCTTTTCTATCTTGATGACCTTTCTACGGTAACCCGCGGGTTCACCTTTTTCTCGTCATCCTGATTACGATTACTTTTCTTCTTTCCGACTCCTCGGCCTTCGATAGCTGACTCACTAACTGAGTCATATATAATCTCGTCAAATCTTACCCTTCAACAGCGTTCCTTCCGCTTCCCTCGCATTCTCTACTATTCCATAACATTCTTTTACTCATCTCTTTTTACCTTTTATCCTTTCTTAGTCTTGGTCCATGCTAGTCTCTCCCAACGTATATAAACCATACTAGCACGACCTGTACTCCTTAACTTTGAGCTCCGCAATTCTACTCTTAGTCTTGCCTCTTCATCTGCTGACTTTGGTCCCCGGCCCCTCAGTCCTAGTAAAGGCCTCTCTATAACAAAGCCTTCCTCAAGTCCTAGTCCTCGTCCTAAGTCCTAGTCACCTTGCGGATATGTGCGAGCCTACCCGGTCCACACATAACAAGTTTGGCCACCTTTTCACATCTGAAACAGGTAAACCATATAACAGGGTGAAGCAGCAATTATGGTATGTTCTTCTTACTATCTGGCATCCACATTTACATATAGTATCCATTGTGGCAGTTGCATGGCCCACATCATCAATCTTGCTATGCAGGCTTTTCTTGCCACCTACAGCAAATGCAAGCATTAGATCCCTCTTCACCTGCTACAAACATCATCATCTCAAGTAATAGGAAAGATCATGACCCGATTGGCCTTATCTGTGCCATCTCCATGAAGGTAAGCAGTGGTGCAAGTATTTGAAGTCATGCTAACACCAACACATGCTGTCATTAGGCACGCTCCTCAGCGCAACGAAAACAATTGTTCAAACACATTCAGACATGTTCACCACTACTGTAACCTTTACTCAATATGAAGGTCTAATGGCCATCAACATTGGCCATGGTTAGTCAAGCACTCAAAGTAAAGGAGGTTAACATCGAGTTCAGCAATGCTTTTGTATTTAACCTTGCTAATACTGATGTAGAATGTCAATACTTTTGTTGAACAGCTCGCATTCAAGGATCAAGGGACAAACACCTCAAGATGCTCGATCTCCAACTATCGGAAGAGGAGTGGGCCCAAGTCCCTCTTCTTCTAAGCCTTTGGTGGTACATTGTTTTTTTTCGAGTCTTTCCAAGTTGCTTCACCATACTAACCAGACTTGTTAGTTTGCTGAGATTGCTCAACATGTATTCTCATCAGAATCAGGGCCTATTCTACACACCACTCTCCCAGATCTGGAAGCATTAAACAAAGCTTGGTCATCCCATGTGAAGAGCAAGAAATTCTCAAAGTTCAGCACCATACTTGAAGCTGGAGTGAATAAGGTGCCCCACTACTACACATATACAATGGCATCAGATGTGCATATCATAGCAATGAGTAAATGGACATGAATTACTTTCATTCATACTTATCTATGTTGCCCTAGTTCTCAATTCTCAGCAAAAACTTGACTACATTCATGCAAATTGGGGTGACGGACCAGCCATTGAAGCAATTAACCACGCTGAGGAGATCATAAGTTCATTTTTTGACTGACAGTGGCTATGGCTAATAGATTTATAAGTACAAGGAGTGCTACTATACAATGTGTGATGCTGATGCCCTAGTACCAACCACAGATCACAAATGTTGTACCATGACACATAACTCAAGGCTTAATACCCTCTTAGGGTCATATGTATATTGATGATGAAAGTGACAATGAGGATGCCAAGGATGTGTTACGATTCTTACTTTTGTTCTATGATTCTTACTTCGTCTCTCTCTTTCTTCTTGATGACTCCTTCACGGTAAACCACGGTTTCACCTTTCATCTGTCATCAAGATTACATTTACCTTCCTTCTTTCCATTTCCTCAGACTTCTATGACTGACTCCCGAGTCATACTTACTCATCACTCTTTACTCTTCAACAGAGTTCCTTCCGTTCGCTAGCCTATCCCAACATATATAAACTATACTAGCACGACTTGTATTCTTTAACTTTAAGCTCCACAATTCTACTCTAGTCTTGCACCTCCGTTCACAACCTTCGGTCCCCCAGTCCCAGTAAAAGGCCTCTCAATAATGAAGCCTTCTTCAAGTCCTAGTCCTCGTCCCCAGTCCTAGTTATCTTGCGGCTACGTGCGAGCCTACCCGGCCCACACGTAACAACAGCTCAAAGTTACTCTCTGCACGGCCACTATTATCGTGAGCCGTATCATTCCTCACTCTGTCTTCGAACACTCCCAGAATGTCGAGAACAACCCCTCGACACCCACCTCCAGTTATCCCAGAATCATCTGACGACGAAGAACTCTCAGAGACCTCTGACCAAGACGAAGACAACGAAGAAACTTCGCCAGTAACCCCAGTACAACCATCACCTCAATCCCTAGCGCCTGCTCAACCTTCGCCTTGATCCCCTGTCGCTCTACTACCAATGACTACCCGACCCACTGAATTACGACTCAACGCTCCTCAGGAGTTCGATGGAGCGTATTCTGAATACCCGGGATGGTACAACAACGTGGTGTTCTATCTTAGCACCAATTCCGAGATTTACAACAACAATGCTAAACAAATTGCTTTCACTCTGTCGTACATGAACAAAGGATCAGCCAAGAGTTGGGCAGCCACGTTCCGTGTTAGCTGCGTACAGAATGATGGCACTCTTAACATGGGTACATGGGCTTCTTTCACCGCTAAGCTCAACAGGGCATTCAAACATCATGATGTCGTCAACCAAGCCATTGGATGGCTTTCCACAAAGAAGATGGTCTTGAATAAAGGCGTGTTCACCCCTTCTCTCAGCCTCTACACCACCGAATTTCAGACCAACACTGCGCGCGCCAGTATCACAGACCACAACGTCTTGATCGGCTACTACTCCACTGGAATCCCTTCAAACCTTATGATGCACATCATGACCATGGACCCAGTACCAGACTCGATCGACAAATGGTACGAAAAGGCTGCATCATTCAATGCAGCTTGGGACAGAGTTAAAGAAATCAAAGTGCGTACCTCTCATACGTCCGCTTCAATCTCATGTCCTTTCTCTTTTCCCCACAAAGACCCAAACGCCATGGAAGTCGATGCAGCCACTATCACTAGACCGCCTAGGCTCACACCAGAATCTCGTAAGGAATGTCAAGAACGAGGACTCTGTTTCAAATGTCGCCTTCCTGGTCACTCGGCCAATAAGTGCAAAACCCGCTTCGTCAATACCAGAGCAACCTGGAGAGAAAAGACGCAGGAAGAGGTTGATGTAGTTGTGAAAAGAACTGATGAAGAAGAGACGGGAGAGATCCCGGACTTGATGGAATGTGACAACGAAGACGACGAGATCCTCGTCAACAAAGTTCAGTCTTTTTAAAGGGAGAGCCTGTATCGACGTCAGTCTCTCCTTCTCACACTAGGTACTCACCTGTACGATCTAAATCCAAGAAATCATTATTCATAACCACCATGCTATCAATCCCCGCGAGTACAAAGAAAACCGTCGTCACCACTGCCCTCATAGATTCTGGAGCACATATTAATTGCCTCGACTGGGGGTTTGTCCGAAAGGACCGGATCCCTTGCACCCAATTGCCAAAACCAATCCCTGTCAAAAACGTCGATGGGTCTCTGAACATCAAAGGAACCATCCATTTCACCGCCGATCTCTACGTTACAATCAGACATACTACCAACAAAGTTCTTTTCCACGTTATGGGATGCAGAAACAATCGTATCATCCTCGGATTCCCCTGGCTTCAACAGGAAAATCCAATTGTCAACTGGAAATGAAATCACCTACAACTGAGACCTGAAATCGACCGATCTGACGATCTCGCCACTGAAATCAAGAATCACACCCAAGAAACTCGACAAGCCCCAGGATATTACAAGAATGAACCTCACCCAGTACGCCATGCCTCGATAACCCACGAATTCGATAAACGACTATACGACTACCTCGAAACAAATAATGAAGATTTCCTCCGACCCGAAGATTTCACCAAGAAAGTGGTAACATCTGATTGCATCAATCGCGTTGTCAAGGGAGATCAACGTTACCTAACTCCACGATGTGTATCAACTGCTATGGTAAAAGCTTATACCACGTCAACAGATCTGGCCATACAAAACCTGGCCCACAAACCAAAAGTAACCCTTCCACCGGCATATCAAGACTATCAACAGGTGTTTTCCGAAGTCGCGGCAGGAACTTTACCACTGATTCGACCATATGATCATGCAATTAACTTAAAAGATTCTTTTACACCAAAGATAGGTAAACTCTATCCGTTATCTACTGATGAAACCAAAGCAGCCAACGACTTTATCAATGAACATATCAAATCCGGCAAAATCCGTCCCTCAAATTCCCCGCAAGCTTCGCCATTCTTTTTTGTCAAGAAGAAGGATGGTAAACTCCATCCCTGCCAAGATTATCAATATTTGAACGACCATACCGTCCGGGATGTGTACCCCTTACCACTCATTACAGATCTAATCGACAAACTCAAAGCAGCAAAACATTTTACCAAGTTTGACGTACGATGGGGGTATAACAATGTTCGAATCAAAGACGGTGACCAATGGAAAGCAGCATTCATCACGCATCGAGGCCTATTCGAACCCATGGTTATGTTCTTTGGCATGACAAATTCCCCCGCCACCTTTCAACGGTTTATAAATGACTCATTCCGGGATATGATCGCAGAAGGATGGCTGGTCATTTATATGGACAATCTACTGATTTATTGCCCAGATGAGGAAACTCACGAACGCAATACCAAACGTGTTCTCCAACGAATGACCAACCTCAACTTACATCTCAAACTAGAAAAATGCATCTTCGATACCTCGGAAGTTGAATACTTAGGGATGGTCGTCAAACCCAGTCAATTAGCTATGGACCCCGTCAAACTAGATGGTATCTCTACCTGGAAAAGACCAACCACTCTCAAGGAAGTCCGTTCTTTTCTTGGCTTCGCTAACTTCTATCGTCATTTTATACGCGACTATTCCACTCTCGCTTGTCCGCTCATCGATCTCACAAAGAAAACAGTCCCGTAGGCTTGGACCCCGGCCTGTCAAGCCGCTTTCGACTCACTCAAAATGGCCTTCATGACGAAACCCGTTCTTCAACTCCCCGACGTCTCCATCGCTATCGCCACCGACGCTTCCAAATGGGCAACCGGCGGTATTCTTTTGCAAGCTGATACTAACGGGGATTGACACCCTTGTTCTTATCTTTCCCAATCCTTCGCACCAGCAGAACAGAATTATGACATCCATGATCGCGAGCTTCTTGCCATCCTGCGTGCTTTGCGCACCTGGCGCCATTATCTTATTGGCTCCCCCAACCCCATTCAGGTCTTTACTGACCATAAAAATCTCACTTACTTTCGCCAGGCTCAATTGCTCAACCGTCGTCAAGCTCGCTGGCTGTTGGACCTCCAGGACTTTGACCTTCACATCGACCATGTCCCCAGCAAATTACTTGCTGGGCCTGATGCTCTTTCCCGACGTCCTGACCACACCCCCCTTGATGATGCCTCCGATAACGCTGATGTCACTCTCCTTCCCGATTCTCTATTTGTTAACTTAATTGACACTACCCTTGACCATCAAATCCGCCAAGCTTCGGCCTCGGATCCCATCGTTCTCGATTGGCTGCATCCCTGGCCCATCCCCAGTTCTTCCGCCACCCGCCTTCCGTCTGACTGGTCTTACGCCGATGGCAAGCTCTCCTACCGCAGTCGTTTATATGTCCCCTGCGACAATCTCATTCGTCGCTCCGTTGTGTCTGGGTGCCACAATCACGAAACGGCAGAACACCCAGGTTACCTCAAAACCCGTCAGCTGGTCGCTGAGCACTACTGGTGGCCCGGCTTGGCTCAGTATATCCGCCACTATGTTGAAGGCTGCGCGGTCTGTCAACGGAACAAGTCCAACACTCACCCTACCCGTCCTCTACTCATGCCAATCCCTTCCGTTTGCACTCGTCCCTTCCAGCAGATTTCCTGCGATCTCATCACCGGTCTTCCCTCCTCCACTGGCTTCGACTCTCTTTTGGTCGTGGTCGACCATGGCCTTACTAAGGGGATAATTCTCTGCCCTACTACTGCCACCGTCACCGCCAAGGGCATTGCCTCATTGTTTTTCACCCACGTCTTTACTCGGTTTGGTCTCTACGAGAAAATTATTTCCGATCAAGGTCCCCAATTTGCCTCTTCCTTCGCTAAAGAATTGGGGAGACTTCTCAGTTATGAACTCGCTATCTCCACCGCCTATCATCCCCAAACCGATGGAGAAACGGAATGTGTAAACCAAGAAATAGAAACCTATTTACGGATCTTCTGTGGGAATGAACCGACGACTTGGACCAACCACATCGCAATGGCAGAATTTGCGCACAATCATCGCCCTCATTCGGTAACAGGAAAGTCACCGTTCTTTCTCATGATGGGCTTCGAACCCCGAGCCTTACCCACGGTTCTCCCATCATCTAACCTTCCTGCAGTCACTCAACGACTATCAACTCTTACTGCAGCACGAAACGAAGCCCTTGCAGCCCACGAACTAGCTAGACAAACCATGGCGGCAAGATCTAAACAACGGTTCACCCCGTTTAAGTTGGGCGAAAAGGTGTGGCTGGAAGCAAGAAACTTGAAACATCTAGTAGTCAACCCCAAATTCGCCGCAAAATGAGAAGGACCGTTCGTCGTTACAAAAATCCTCTCATCCATCACGTATCAACTATGCCTCCTGAAGACGTGGAAAATTCATCCAGTATTCCATGCCTCCCTTCTTTCGTCCTATCATGAGAATGATACTTACGGAACGAATTTCACACAACCACTGCCTGACTTGATGGATGACAAAGAAGAATACGAAATTGAGGAAATCCGACGACATTGTGGTTCCGCAGCACATCATTCTTTCCTAATCCGATGGAAGGGATACACAGCCGAAGAAGACTCGTGGGTTCCCGAGCGGAATTTGAAACATTCCGCAGCACTGTTGAACAACTATAAAAAATGACACAAACTTTGAAACTCCCCATCCTTTCTTCCCTTCCAATTTTATGTTCGACTTCGTCCCCAAAGAAAAACTATCACACTTTACATTTCGCTTTCGCTATAAAGTCCCAAGTTCTCATTCCCTCCAGCACGCTTATTTTTGTCGCTACGATTACTGCCCCTTTCACCACACCTTCTGATTTCTCCTCGCCTTCTTTCTTTTCCTCTCATTCACCATGGGCATGACCTATGCTGTTCGATCTGTTTCCCCTGTTCCCGAACTCCTTGACGAAACTTCTTCGTCGCCGTCTTCCTTCACCGCCGCTCCGGAACAAATTCGTCTCCACCTCCATGACAACTCGGGTGACCACAGTGATTCCAATTCTGTAACCGCAGAAGCAGGGTGGGGAGAGAGTCCTGACGATGCCTGGCAGGTGGCAAGACCTTCGTTAGATATGCCCGATCCTTTTGCCATTCGATCTATTAGTTCTCACCCACCAATTTTATCGGTTCTTCTCCCACCAGCGTCTCACCGTCTCCGTACCGATTCGCCAGATGACACATATGCCCAGGTGCTGCTCCATCGCATCACCGATTCCCGCCTGGCTATCCCAGCCACCAGTCACCTCGACTATGGCTCCCCCCTTCTCGCGCTATACAAAGCTCTCCTTGAAACCGAACGCATGGATCTCCTGATTCGCAACAACTCTACCAATCCCGATGCCCACATGACCCTCATCGTGGGAGTCCTTCGACATATCAGGGATCATCTGCATGGCGCACTCGTCACAATGGGATATCAGCTCCATTTCGGTGAATTTCTCGCCGACATTGAACGCTATACCCGGGAGCTGACCCTCACACAAGGAGTCCAAGCTCCCCCCTATTCGTCTCTCTCGACCCCGAGCGCTTCCTCCTCCCCTCTTGACCCTGCCGTCGAAGCACCGCTCGCACACACCGACGTATGGCTTGCAGGTTTGGACGAACGGCTCGTTTTACCTCCCAATCATCCCCGCTACCCGGAGGCATGTTTTGAGTGCCACCGCCTTGGTCATCGTCGCGCCCAGTGTCCTCAGTACCAATGCCCCTTGTGCCTTGTCTGGGCTCCGGGACACGCACAGGTTTGCTGTCCTAGCCGGCCAAGACCTCAACCTCCCCGTCGCCCGACTTCCTCATCATCGTCGGGATCATCCCTCACTCAGCACTCTCTTTCGTGTTCAGGCTCTTTCCCTCGTCCTCCGCAGCGTTCCTCCGCCCCTCGTCGCCAACATACCGTCTCCCCTATTTCTCCACTTCCTGACAACGATACACATGTCGACGACATTTGGGATGACGTCACCTATGCTAATGTCACTGGTTCCCCCAGTGCTTTTGCTCTGGATCTCTAGGTCACCTCCGCGGCGCATATGTGCTTCAAGAACTGGTTCTCATCGGAGACTCGAGACGTAGTGGGGGGTAATGTTACGATTCTTACTTTTGTTCTATGATTCTTACTTCGTCTCTCTCTTTCTTCTTAATGACTCCTTCACGGTAAACCACGGTTTCATCTTTCATCTGTCATCAAGATTACGTTTACCTTCCTTCTTTCCATTTCCTCAGACTTCTATGACTGACTCCCGAGTCATACTTACTCATCACTCTTTACTCTTCAACAGAGTTCCTTCCGTTTCCATCGTATTCTACGATGTTCTTTCATCTACCCTTTTCCTTCCTTTTTCCTTTCATAGTCGTGGTCTGTGCTAGCCTATCCCAACATATATAAACTATACTAGCACGACTTGTATTCTTTAACTTTGAGCTCCACAATTCTACTCTAGTCTTGCACCTCCGTTCACAACCTTCGGTCCCCCAGTCCCAGTAAAAGGCCTCTCAATAACGAAGCCTTCTTCAAGTCCTAGTCCTCGTCCCCAGTCCTAGTTATCTTGCGGCTACGTGCGAGCCTACCCGGCCCACACGTAACAGGATGATGTTGGCCACAAAAAAGGCAGAAAGTGTTTCAACAACCCAATGTAACCTTGGCTGCAAGGTTTCCATCACTATCTCAATACCCGCAAACACCTCAGCAACTCCACCATCGTGCAATGGTGGGAGATTCATTCTACACCATATCCTGTGTGGGGATCACTGGCACAGGACTTTCACTTCATCATGGCTAGTTCTGTGTTGTCGGAACAAGTGTATTCATCTGTGGGGATTACCATTAGTAAGCATTGCAACCATCTCAAGGCTGATATCATAAAGTTGCTGCAGTTCTTGAAGTGCAATATCAGATCAAACATCTTGACTTGGAAGGCTCCTACACTTGCTACTGAGATGGACATGCATGCAAAGCAAGATCCTAGTGATGATAGTGGGCTAGGGATGTCTGAGGATGAGTGGAATGGCAATATTTTTGACAATGAATAGGTACTAGTTCATGTACCATACACTGCCATACGTCTTCTTATAACCATGTTGTGTGGCCTGGGCCCAAGCTGCGACCCCCAAGCCAAGACAGGCCATCTTTAAGGAGCTCCAAGCCCAGCTTGTGATTTGGTGAATCCATGAGCCCCCTAAGCCAGGCCAGAGCTGGGGCTTTTGCACCAGGCCGGGTCACAGCAGCACTAGCTACAAGCCTGCTTTCATGGGGTATATTCCATACTGCCAAAAAACACACATAATTAGTTACCTAGAGCTAGTAGCATGAACATAGCACTCACCTGGTTTTCTTGCCAATTGGACATCATAATCCAATTTGTCCCCCTCAACGGCTTGAGATTCATCACTAGATGCATCTCTTTCCTCACCATCTGCCACAGTAATATCATCTCCAATGCCTGTTGAACCCACAGGCCTGTCCAACATACCCTTCTGTGAGTATACTAAACATGCAGTGGCTAATTTGTCGAGGCGTTGGTTTGTAAGCAACATTTGGCCAAGCACTTCATATTGATTTGAGCAGTGCTATGGCTCTTTTACAGCTTTGATATGCCAAGATTTAGTGATTGAGGAGCAAAGTCCATTCAGCACTCCAAACATTTTGATCAACATGTGATAATGAACCATGGAGTGTTGACAAGGAAGCAAGAAATGTTCGCAGATGCCAACCAACTTGAAACTCTCCCGCTTGAGATGGAAGCACTGTACAGTGTAATCAATAGCAGCCAGGTCCTTTTCAGAGATGATAGACTTCCATACAATGTAACAGATGTCAAGGAAGGCTGCAATAGCATGGACCATAGCGTCTGGGACCAAGCTAGTGATAGCAGGCAAATATATCTAGGGTGATAGATAAGAACATGGAGAGATTGTAATACATTAGAGCTACATACCTTCATCAATGCCTTTCAGTCATCTCCAGTCCACTGTTTAAATCCTTGTCCTTTGGGAAATTGACATGGTCCAGAAATGATGGTATGACAGCAAGTCTGTAGGAATGATAGCACAGTCAGTAAGTGATCCAAGTCCTAATGAGAGACAAACCGGCAGTCAATCTCAGCTATAATCTCTGAGGCTCGCTGCTTGGAGTGGTTCTGCTCTAAGTATTTATTGATCCAGATGATGAGATGGTCCTTAAAGGCCCCTTTGATTAATTGATGAAGGAAATATGGCGCAATCAGCTCATGTATATCAGTGTGAGGAAAATGGACTGTGAATGGCTGGAAAAAAAAAGCTGTTAGCACCAAATATATCAAACATGTCAATGAAACTCACCACAACATCAGTGTTACGTGTGTACTTGGGTAAGCACGCACGTAGCCCTGGTGAGGTCGAGGACGAGGGAGTCCTTGGCCGATGCCATCGAAGGTGTACGCTGAGACGTAGGCTGCACACGGATAGTGCCAGCCAAGGGATCGTATACCGGGTCGAGCGCGGAATCAGCAAAGGAAGCTAGGATTGCAAGGAGGTACAAGGACTAGGGGTAGATCTAGGACTAGGGTCT